>JADRCD010195618.1:0-53301 GCA_019843815.1 Montemys delectorum | reverse complement strand
TGTGTGTGTGTGTGTGTGTGTGTGTGTGTGTGTGTGTGTGTTTGTGTGTGTGTGCACGCATGCTTGTGTGTTACTTTTGTGAAGGATTTGTGAAACATAAGCCATGTTATATTGATATCTATGCATTTATTATTTAATATAACCTTTGGCACATGTGTTAATCCTATAGAAACAAAGGCTTCTGTTACATTTCAGTTGGAAGTAATTAACTGTTTCTTGTTGGGTCAGCTTGTTGTCATGAATATTATACATTTTTATAACAGGTTTCTGGTTCTAAAAGGCTAGGATAGAGGTTTCAAGACTGTATGGTAACATGGCTTATTACATAGTCTAAAAGTGAATCGCTGTCGGGTGGTTAGTATTTTGGTATTCCTATGGTACTGTGATATGGAAAGAGTTCCAGTAAGTTCTTTGGAGTTTTAACTTGAAGGAAAAAATAAGTGGTAAGTAGAGAAAATTAATTTTAAAAATTGATAAAACACAAGAAATGTTGACTTTAGAAAGCTATTTTTCTTCTTTTAGTATATGTTAGAAGAAGTTCTCTGCCCAATTGATGTGGAATTGGACGGCCGTGAAATTACTGTAAGAAGATGTGAGAGCAACCTTGGGAATCTGGTGACGAATGCGATGTTAGAGGCCACACATGCTGACGTGGCACTCCTTAATTCAGGTGACATCGGTGTTAAAGAGGGCATAAAATGACCAAACCCAGGTTTATAGAACTTGTAGTAATAGTAGGCATTTTTTAGATTTATAAAGTCCTACTTGGAACCATTATTAATTTCATGAGTTCAGCTACCCATCTCCTGTCATGACTGGATATTTGGAACCAGATTCTGGAGTTTAGTTTGTCAGTGAAATTTCCATGAAGATATCACCTGCCACTCATCTGCCTTAAACCTGTTGTGCTGTTACACTTTGACTAAAGGAAAAGCAATAGATTTAAGTCTTTCCCTGGAAGTTCTTGCTCTTTGACCAGTCATGCCTTCCTCCCTCTTTAATAAGGAAATGAATGGTAAGGGTTTTCTGCTGAACTGATGGATCTACTCTTAGCCTCACTAGTTTTGATTGAAGTTGGTAGACTTAAGAGTTTTAAGACTTTAAGAGTCTATAGAAAATTAAAAGCAATTCTCTAAAAAGCAACTTTAGTTCATATGCTGTAACTGAAAGCCTTAGGTATTATGTAACTACAGAGGCCAGGTCCCTGATTTTCCACAGTTTAGAATGTAGGGTGGAGCTGGGCACAGTGAAGAGTTCTAGCCTGATGTGTAGCAGACCTTGGGTTCGATCCCATTTCAGCTTCTGCCTTCTGCTCCCCAAAGTTTACAGTGTAACCCCACTTAACATCCTAATGATTAACTTCTTAGAATTCTGTTTTTTTAATGGAAGATATAAATGGTCTTAACTTTACATATGAGTGGTTTAGAATTGTCCATGAAAACATTTCCCAAGAGTGAAATTTTTGTAGTTGCTTCCTGTGAAGATCTCCATTCTGCAATTCATAGGCCTGGTTCTGTGGGCGTAGGGAGAGAGGGCAGAGTCTTTCCAGTTGTAATATAACAACTTCTCGTTAAGGAGAACCTGCTATTTAACATGAAATCAGATCTCCTAATGAATATGTTATGTGTAAAATTACACTGGAAGCCAATGTGAGGTAGACATTAGAAAGCAGACTAGGCCTTTAGTCCTAGGGATGGAAGAGTTGGAGCTTCTATGTGACAATGAGTCATCGAAGTTCTGCTGGATGGGGGAAACTAAAACATTTCCCCTCTTTGGAATCACTGTAGGCACTCTCAGGTCTGACAGAATACACCCACCAGGGAATTTCACTCTGCATGACCTTTTGGCCATACTCCCCATAGTGGATCCAGTTTTAGTTGTCAGAGCAACGGGTGCACAGCTGCTGGAAGCGCTCGAAAATGGGGTTTACAAGTACCCAGCTCTGGATGGGAGGTATGTTACTACTAAGTGATGTACTTAACTTTACAATGGGACTGTACAAAGACAAACTTAAAAATGGTTTAACATTTTACAACTTAAATTTAAAATGTTAATGTTAACATGTAATATAGTTTAAAAGAATTTCTAATTCTTATTTTTACTAGAGGATTTTGAGAGTGACAAAATACTGGAAATGTAAAAAAGTAAGCCATTATTAAAAATAAGTATCACTTTTAGTTATATGCAAGTATATTTATGTATTACCGAATTTCAATATTTAAGTACCTAAACCCAGTTTTTTACTTCCTTCAGATTATTTGAAAAATAGAGTATTGCTTTGCAGTTTAGTGTTCAAATCCAGATCTCACTAGACTTCTTGGTTAGATGAAGCTAAGGGAGTAGGCTTAGATGTGTGGGTGCTTCTTCTTTGTGTTATAGGCTTAAGGCACACATCTGAGAATATTACAATCTAGGTATTGTCACATTACACCTAGGGTACCACAGTGGCAAGAAATATAAGCTGAAACAATATGAAAGAAATCCACTAGAGAAAGAAGTTAGAGAAACACTTTATGGTTTCATAAATTACTATGTCACATTTGGTTAAAATATGTATAAGAACATTAACATACCACATGATTCATCCACTTAATCTGTACAGTTGTTTCCTAGCTTTTCAGAGTTGTACAGTTATTGTCAGAATCAATTCAAGAACATTTCGTCACTCTGCAAAGGAACTGCTCATCGCCAGTTACTTTCACTTTCCTCCCAAGCCTCAGCTCTAGGCAAGCATGGTCTCCTTTAACCTCCCTGGTTACCTGGTATGCCAGTTATAGGAGCCAGTCCTGTAATGTGACCCCTTTAAGAGCTTCTTTCACTGAGCATGCTTGCAAGGTTAATCCATGTTGTAGATGCATCAGTACTTCTATTTATTGCTGAAATACCCCATGCGTGGATAAAAACATATTCACCCATCTATCAGTTGATGGACACTTCAAATGTTTCTACCATTATAAACACTGCTGCTGTGAAAATACATGTGCAAGGTTGGCTGGGCTCTGGGGTGTCTAGTACTTGTCAGATTAGAAGTGCTGAGTCATATGGAACCTGACAGGTTGTTTTCCAAAGTGACTGTGCTGCTTTAACATTGTCCCGGCAGGAGGTCACCTAGAGGCTTCCATTTCTCCACTTCCCTGCCAACACTTGTCATCTTCCCTGCTATCTGTCCTAGTTAACATGAAGCAGGGCCTTGCAATGCTGGTTGGCATCTCTCTGATAGCTGTTGATGTTGACCATCTCTTTATGTACTTATTGGCCATTCGTCTGTCTCTTCTTCAGACGTGTGTCCATATTTACTCTTTTGTAAAGGTTCTTAAAAAAAAATCTTAGTGACTTACATGTTCTTGCAGATGGGGCCTCAACATCTTATTTTATCTATGGAGTGGAATGGAGATTGCCAGAGCTGGAGTGCAGAAATATTAGTCCAGGGAATAAAATTATAGTTGATAGGAAGAATAGTTCCAGAGATTTATTATACAGCATGATGATTACAGTCACTTAGGATACATTGTATTCTTTAAAAATGATGAAAGTTGAGTATGCTTAGTACACAGTGACTATGTGAGGTAATACATGTCAATTTGCATATTCTACCAAGTGCATTTACTTTAAAACACCATATAGTGCATGCTAAATAATAGTTTTATTTATTGATGCAGAAAATAAAATTTCAAGTTAAATGACATTAATAAAATAAAATTATTATTATTGGATAACAGTTGATGCAACTTTTTACTTACCTTTTATCTTAAAAGTGCCCCTTCCTTTTTCCAGTGTCTGCTTCTTCAACTCAAGGCAGGGGAAATTACCCAAAATTTGTCTTCAGCTTCACCATAATTCTTATAGTTGACATGTATCTTAGAGTTCCTATGGCCATGATAAAAAGCACCATGACGGAAAAGCAACTTGGGGAGGAGTTTATTCATTGTACATTCAGCCCTGAGGGGATGATTAGGACAGGAACTCTCAGCAGGAACCCTGGAGGCAAGCTATGGAGGAGCACTTCTAACTGACTTGCTCCTCAAGGCTTGCCTAGCCTGCCTTCTTCTTTTTTTCTTTTATTAGATGTTTTCTTATTTACAATATCTCCTTTCCCAGGTTCCCCTCCAAAAATAAAATAAAATAAAATAAGAAAAATAAATAAATAAAAAAAACCTAAAATAATCCCGTTCCCTTCCCCCTCCCACTGCTCACTATCCCACCCCCTCCTGCTTCCTGGCCCTGGCATTCCCCTACACTGGGGCATAGAACCTTCACAGGGCCACAGGCCTCTCCTCCCATTGATGACCAACTTGGCCATCCTCTGCTATATATGCAGCTGGAGCCATGAGTCCCACCATATGTACTCTTTGGTTGGAGTTTTAGTCCCTGGGAGCTCTGAGGGTACTAGTTAGTTCATATTGTTGTTCCTCCTAAGGGGCTGCAAACCCTTTCAGCTCCTTGGGTCCTTTCTCTAGCTCCTTCATTGGGGACCCTGTACTCTGTCCAATGGATGGCTGTGAGCCTCTACTTCTGTATTAGTCGGGCACTGTCAGAGCCTCTCAGGAGACAGCTATATTAGGCTCCTGTCAACCAGCACTTGTTGGCATCCACAATAGTGTCTGGGTTTGATGATTGAATATGGGAAGGATTCCCAGGTGGAACAGTCTCTGGATTGTCCTTCCTTTAGTTAGGACATTGCTCCATAGTTAGCCTCTATAACTCCTTCCATGGGTATTTTTTCCCCCGTTTTAAGAAGGAACTAAGTATCCTCATTTTGGTCTTCCTTCTTCTTGAGTTTCTTATAGTTTGTGGTTTGTACTTTGTGTATTCTGATCTTCTACTAGCTTGCGTTTTTATAGCACCCTGGCCCATCAGCCCAGGGATGGGTGTTAATGCCCATAGTAATAAGCTGGGTCTCTCACACCAATCATCAATCAAGAAAATCCCTACAGGCTCACTCACAGACCAATCTCAATCGAGGCTCCCCTTACCAGATGCATGTAGTCTGTGCCAAGTTAACAAAAAACTAAACTGGTACAATATGATAAATAAAGCCTTGTCTGTGTGTGGGCAAATTCAATGATGAGACAATGATTTTTAGCCTGCTTATAAATGGAACTAGAGGTGGAAAAATGATTTTCAGGGAAATGAATAGGTGTATATATGGAGAGATGAATATTAGTCCCTGAACATGAAATCAATGTTAGCAGATAGACATATAAGATAAGCAATAATAGTCAGAGTCTGCTGAGCCTGATACATAATTAGAAGAGGAGTTTAATTTATCCCAAATATTGGTATTTTTCTCATGCAATTTAGAGATATTTGAGAATACCTTTGCATCTATTTTTAATCAAATTTCTGACAATACCTCTGCGTATAAACTAATCAACTTCCACCTGAAATTTGATTAGGTAATTATACCTGAGAAACATCTCTGTGTCTATTTCCAATAGACCTTCCATGGGACCGCACTACCCACATATTAATGCACCAGTTATTTTTCTAAAAACACAAGTAGTCAATGTAATGCTTTTGCTTAAAATTACATAACAGTTCCCTTTAGCCCACAGCAGATGATGTCAAGTATTTTGGAGGAATATTCTCAAATTGGCTCAGTGTCTCAAGCTGTCTCAAACCTGTGCCTCCAACAACCTGTGGCTTCTGCCTAGCATACTCTTTCTTTGTCACCTCAGATTAGTCACCCCTTTCTGTTGTTCTCCTGGTAGAAGTTTAATTACAGCTTTGAGATCATTGTTTTCTAATACAAATATTCAGGGTTGCAAATTTCTCTATAAGCACTATTTTCGTGGCACTATACAGACTGTTGATATATTTGTATTCTTACCCCTTTTAGCTCAGAGCACTTAAATTTTCTTTGATATTTTTTTCATTATACATGGATTATTGCTAAATACATTTTTAAGTTTCTAAGATTTTCTTGTTACTTTTGTCATTGGTTTCTAGTTTCTATTCAGAAATCATATTTTGTAGGATTCCCATTCTTTAAAAATTGGTGGTGAATGTTTCTGTTCCTCTAAATCCTTGCAACTTTTCTACAAACTATAGTATTTAGTAAGGAACGTGGAATGCTTCATTTGGTTGTGACTTGGTTTTCTCTTTTATCTGTTTAGGTTTTGGTTCAGTTTGGTTAGGTATTTGAAGCTTTGTGGTTATGTACATATATATTCAATGTTGTGCCATATTGACTAGTTGGCAATTTTATTATATAAGGTGAAGAGGTCAAAAAATTATAGCATTTTTTATTATTGTTTAATTGAGTTGTCTATTATTGTAAATAAACTTTGTTTCCTGTTAACCAGACATATTCATTTAGGTGTTCTCTATGACTTAATATATATTTCCTTTTCATCCTTTGTCTCTTCATCTCTTTGCTCTAAGTATACTGTGGGCTTAATATATCCAGTTCAGTTTTCTTTGATTTGTCTTTGCATTGTTTATTTTTGTGTCTTCATTTATTTTTAAATTATGCAAGTCATTGTTCTTTAAATTAGATACTTACAAGGTAGAATGCTATTTGTGGCTTATATTTAGTTTCATAATTTCTCTTTTTGTGAGTTGAAACCTTTTGACTCTACTAAATTATTTTTGTTTTTGCATGTTTAAATATTTAGTATTTATTTTGTATTTGATTCTGTTTTTTATTCTGTATTTTGTGTGTTCTGTGGCTTTTGCCTAGCATGCCCTTCGTCTGTCACCACAGATTTGTCACCCCTTTCTGTTGTTCTCATGGTAGATGCAAGATGCAAGCATACTGCACTGGAGCTGAATATGGGGGCCGAGGTTCTTGTTTGAATTTTGGTGGTTACTCTTCCCTTCTTGGCATCTAGAACAAGAGGGCATTTGATGTTTTCCAGTGCATGCTCCTTCCTGCGTCTGCTATAATGGTAGCTGCTGGGCTTAAAAAAAAAAATTAGTACATTCACTACCAGCTTAGTGATCTCTCAGACCCTCAGCCTTTTCTGGACCCGCATATGACAATTTACTTTTCAGAAGCCTCATTTATTGTCCTGTTCGTCCTGCCATAAGTGATAGACTCAGAGGGTGGTGGGTGTGGTCTGCTCATGGCTGACTCACAACAGGCTTGCAAACTGATTGTGTAAAAACATCTTTGGTGAACCTAAGATGGCTGAGGCTCTGCTTCTCTCCCCTCTCCCTTTGCCCTTCTCTTCCTTTCCCCCCTCCCGTCCTTTCTTCTTCTCTCCCTCCCTTCCCCCTTTTTTCCTTTCTCTTTTCTTTCTTGCCTCTGTTTGCCTCTTAAGTTGGTGGGAGATGGAACAGAATGTTGGTTTTGTTTCTAATTCTTTGAGCTCTTCTCAAGCCCCTATTCTTCTCTTTACAGTTGGCCTCTATTTAGCCACACCAGCTCCTTGTGGTCATCTGTCACCATTCCTGATTATAATGTCATCTGCTGTGGTCCAACACTACACAGTCTTCAGTTAAAATCTGTTCTTTTTTTGTGTCTACTAAGCACTCTTCTCACACTTCTCTGATCTTATGAAAAGCAATTTACTATTTCTTTTCTGCCAGTGGAACCACATTGGCTTTTTTTTTTTCTCATTTTCTTTGTGTTGTCTCTCTGTAGTCAGGGCATCGTATGGTTTGATGGGCTGTGTATATAGGTGGTAGTAAGATTGTATTAGTGATTCAAAGACATATTGGAAGCCTAAAGTTTTTGTTTTACAAGCAAAGGTTTCTTTAATTGAAAATTAAAAAAATCCACAATTATGTTTTACTCTACATTTAAAAAATACTATGGTCTAGGAACTTCGAACCATAGTAAAAATATTGGTTCATCAGGTTTATAACCATGATTTTTATTGTTTAATAGTCTTGGTGCTTTGCTTAGTGATTTCTCACTATATCGAAGCTCAGAAGAAGGGATATTAGGGGATTCCTATTTATCTGTATTTCTAATCCTAAAATGGCTATGCTGAGTATTAATTGCGCTAATTCACCATATTGTTTTATGACTGAAATGATGCTTGCCTAGAACCTGGTACAGATTGGTGCACCAGAACAGGCCAGGTGGTGCTTTTTAATATGGGACCAATATGCAGAGGAAAGGGAAAGAAAGCAGGAGTAGACTGCAGCAGGCAGGGCAACCGAATGTCACCAGGGTTACCTCCTACTTCTCCAAAGGCTAAGGAGAGCAGTGGGAAGAGCTGCAGAAGAGTTGTGAGGGCTGCCCTCGGGGCAGGGGCTTTGCTCCCTTAGTATCTGTCTTTCACAGCCAGTGTTTAACTTTTCAAAATGATTTGTCTGGGTGCATCATTTGTCTCCTGCTTAAGACCATTCTGTGAACTACTATTTGTCACTTAGTCTTAGCTCAAAGGCTGGTACGCAATAGATGACAGTACTCATGGCATGATTTGTATTAGAAAAATCTTGTTAGCCTCAGATATTTAAGATGGACATTTTAGCACTGAGTTACAGTCCGAGCCACCCCCAACCACTTCTTTCCAGCCAGGACCTACTAACCAATTTTGCCAGGGGGACCTGAGATTCACATTGTAATCTATGCTGGTCTTGAATTTGTGATCCTCTTGCCTTAGTCTCTCAAACTCTGTCTGTGTTACCAACCACAGTGAGTCATTTGTAAAAATGGGAGCAATAATAAATATTAATAGGAGTGTCAGGTGTTTCTGAAGCTTATGAGGGGCTGCAGTTAGACAGCATTTTGAAGATACATGTATGTTGTCTATTTTATTATTGTATTCCTTTAGCAACTGGATGGAAATTGAGACAGTGATCTATCTCACAGGAATTCAGAGTTGTAGGAAAACAGAAATTCTCGAAATTTCTCTTTATGTATAAGGAAATAAGGATAGAGTTACTTAGAGTTGCTTTTACTGTTTGACTTTTTGAAACCAAAGTTCACTTGGCAAGTCTGTTCAGATGCACATAGCCTGTGTGCATCCTGCCTGTCAAGTAGCATAAGGGGAGATGCTAAGCAAGTCTAGCACTCTCTCCCATCTGATTAGTGTGGTGCAGAACTGTGTGAGAAGAAGTCTTTTTTACATTTCAGGTTTCCTCAAGTTGCTGGGATAGAATTTGGATTTGATCCAGATGCAGAACCAGGCCATCGAGTCATAAGAGACACTGTGAAAGTTCAAGGACAGTACTTACATAAAAAGAAAGTCTATCTCCTGGCCATTAAAGAGTACATTGCAAATGTGAGAATGCTTTCTTTTGAAATGTTTTAAGAAAACTGATTGTTTGGTGCTAATAAGCATGATTATGCCCACACACATTTAAGTTTCCTTTCATGAATTTAGACACTTAGAAAATAATATTTCCATTGCATTTTTATGATTCATGAATTGGATAAAATTTATCTCATGGTATACAAGCACAATTACACTGTTTAGTATTATCAGATTTAAAAATATAAGCGCTCTAAAATCCATGCATATCAATTCTATCCTCTAAATAACTAGCAAATATAGCCATAATTGTATAGCTCAAAGTGCTAAATTGGATTGCTAAATTCAAATTTAATGATAAATAGTCCTAAAATAATTAGTATTTCTATTTTAGATATATTTTAATTATTTATATATTCCTCTGTTACTTAGAATGAAATGTAGATGACTAGGTTTTAAGGACTTGATGTATGAATTTGGTGTGTTTGCCTCCGTTTGATCTGGAGGACTGAGTATAAGGAACTGTGTAAGAGGCGTTGTGTTCTAATTGTGTGTTTTAATTTTGAGAGCTCTTTAGTTTCAGATTAGAGCAGGCAGTAGTGTTACAAGCCATCAATTGTAGCACTCGGGAAGTAGAAGCAGGCAATTCTCTGAGTTTGAGGTTGGCCTGGTCTACAGAGTGAGTTTCAGGACCACTAGGGCTACACAGAGAAACCCTATCTTAAAAAGCCACATATACAAAAATTTTACGATTACATTCTTCAATATCAGTCTAATGGCCCTCTTTGTTAATGTTATTTCACAACCACCTTTGGAGACTGTAGGGGGCCTATTCTCATGGCTGTTAAACAACTGAGCTGCAACAAAAGAGTCACAGCCACCATGTCTAGATTTATGGAGTAGGACAATTATATTGACTCAGGTTTAAGAAAATGTCATTGTGTACAAAGGTAAGGAATTACTTTCAACACTGTGATAAATTTGAAATCTATGTCTGCTGTATTTATTATTCCTGGCTTAGAACCTGAGTTCTGTTTTGGCATTTCAGGGGAAGGATGGCTACAGTATGTTTAGAAGTTGTCCTCGGATGTTTGACCCAGAGACCGCTCAGGTGCTGTCTACAGTCGTTATGAATCACTTTGAATCAATAAAAATTTTGCAAGGAAAGAAGAAGTGTCTTTCAGGCCATCGGATGAGTTTGATCACGACAACAAACAAATCGCCATCCCTCACAGGTGACAGGACAGTCCCGTTTCATGTGCTGCTGCCTGAGTAAATGTTCCTTAGACTCCAATCTTTAGGTGGGCATCCTGGTGTCTGAGGATGTGTGAAGAGAATAAAAATGGACCTGTATTTTCCAAGGTGAAATGACAGATGTAAGGGAGCATAGTCACATTGACCTCACAGGCATCCAAAGCTCCGGAGAACAGAGACGGTCTAGAAAATTGTGTCCTGTTCAGGCTGTTCTGCTTCACAATCTTCAGCTACTTTTGCAACATTTACCTTTTAATCCAGATGAAAAAATCATAACCTGCCAAATTAGCTTACTTCTGTCCAATTAAACATTTTATCTTGTCCTACTTGATAGGTGCTGTGCCTTAACATACAGATCCCCACTTATTGAGTTTAGAAACTTAATTATTTTTCTAAGGCCACTTCAACAACAATCCAAGGCAAATCTTATCAAATCATAATTAGTTTTATAATTGGCTGATCCTTTGATAATTATTATATTCCTAAATATATCCAAGTTCTGGAAGTTATAATTACACTTTTTGGAAGTAAAATGAATTATCTTCTTTTTTTAAACAAAAGACTTCTTTTTGTCTAATTATTTTTCAAAAATGTAAAATGGAAGACAAAATGACAGCTGCCACATAAGATAACCACTAAATAGACTCAGCAGGCTGTAAAACCCACCTGCCTACCCACCATATATTTAACAATAATTTAAAAAGTATCATGAATTTGAAAGAGGGTGGTGGGATAGGAGGAGTTGCCATGGAAAGAGAGATAGAAATGATGTAAATATAGTACTCATGTACAAAATTCTAAAGAAACTTAAAAAAATATGATTATCAAGTAAATCCTTTTGAGGTAATAATACTTAATAATAAGTAGTACTTTAAAGGTTTAAAAAACTGACATAAAATTATATCATGTGTATCATGTGATATTTACATATGTGCATAGTTCATACATTGTATAATGTTCACATGAAGGTAAGCATATCTATTTCCTCAAACATTTATTAAGTATAAAATATCTTAAAGTCAAAATGAATTGATACATTTTTTTCTTTCCTTCCTTCCTTCCTTCCTTCCTTCCTTCCTTCCTTCCTTCCTTCCTTTCTTTCTTTCTTTTTTTTTTTTTGGTTTTCGAGACAGGGTTTCTCTGGATAGCCCTGGCTGTCCTGGAACTCACTCTGTAGACCAGGCTGGCCTCGAACTCAGAAATCTGCCTGCCTCTGCCTCCCAAGTGCTGGGATTAAAGGTGTGCACCACCACCACCCAGCAAATTGATACATTTTTGTTTATAAATTTCATAACATGTTTAATGTGCTTTTATTCATGGATGAATTCTGACTGTGATAATGGAAAAACAAAAGTTCACTACTGTTTATAAATTTCAATTCATATATTCTAATAAAGCTTTACTTATGCCTTTATTTATTTGGAGAGCATAAATATTTTAACTGGTTCTATTGCAATTCTAGCCTTTGAGGAAGAAACGGATGAACCATCAGGAGTAATTGCAGTGCCTGGCATAGAAGGAAGAATCTTCCATATTTCTCCAGACATGAAAGAACATTTGCACCAACTTAGAACTGCGAGACAGCAAGGCCTGAGAACTTTCCCCACCGTTAGTGACAGTGCACATGAGAATTCTGATTCTGACTAACTCTAATGGAATTAATATGGTTTGTTAGTGCTCAGATGAATCGGACCATTTTTAGCAGTGTTAGGCATGGTAACAGAATCTTGATTGCTTGTATCATTCTAGAATTGATGATAATTCTAGGGATATTGCTCTAAATGTTCTTTTCATTTAAATTTTATCAAGTCTTGTAACTTTTGACTCTTCATTGTGTTGGGCCAAAACCACAAACATTTGTGATTAAAGTGTAAACAGTATAGTGTTTATTATTAAATGAAATTCATGCTCCTCTCTTCACAGTATTTGTATAGTAACCTTTTTTCTCTTAGTATTGCTTATTTTTCTGTCCAAATGAATGAATGAATACATATGTGTCCTCTCACTATTGGTTAATCTTAACTCTTTTCACCTTGTTGGAATTCTGTGATATACACCTGAACATATTTACCTGATAAAGTACTGAATTTTCATATTAATGACTGGAAACCATGGGCTTTATGCAATGCACTTCTCATTGTTCCTACGAAAGCATCCTTTCTTATCACAGTGAAATAAGAGAAGGTAGTAGACTTCAAAATTAGCTAAAACCAGACTGGACCAAATTCACAATTGGTTTCTTATTGATCAACAGACTGGTGGTTCTTCCTAAATTTATCTTTTCTCTGACAGTTTTTTAATGTTTGTAAGTAAAATGTTCCAATCTTTAAGTCTTCTGTTATTTTCTCAGTTAAGAGCTATGCATCTAGGGAAGAAATCACATCTGTTTTTGGAAGACCATGTGGGCCTTCTTTTAATTTGTGGGAAGTAAAAGGAACATTCAGTTGGTGTTTATATTAGTGCAAGGCGGTGGTCACAGAAGCTGTGCACAGTAACACAGCTAAGGTAAGTGGAAGTTTACCTAATGGGAGAAGCTGGACTTCAGTGCGCAGCTTCCAGCTCATTCTGCTTCGCTGTACTCTATGTTCAGAAGAGAATTTGTGAACATACGTCACCTCTGATAATAGAAGATATTTGCTCCCGAAAGTAATGGATTAAATTATTTGTCTCATTTCAGTGATTAAAATACCCTGACAAAATCTGCTTAAGGATGGCAGGGTTTATCTGGGCTTAGGGTGCCAGGGGACAGTTTGTCGTAGCAGAGAAGTCATGGTGGTTCTAAGGTGGTTGTTGGTCACAGTGCAACCAGTCAGGAGGCAGAGAGAAAATAGGTGCTCCTCCCAACCCCCTTTCTCCTTTGTATTTTGTTTAGGCACTCCAGCCCATGAAATCAAGCCGCCCACATTGGAGGTGGTCTTCCCACTTCAGTAATGTACTATAGAAAAATCCCTCATAGACAAACCAAGAGACTTGCTTCTTGGATGGTTTTAAATCCAAAGTAATTGACAATATTAATCATCACAAATCATTTCAATTTCACTTGAACAATAAGACACCAAACAAAAATTTCTGAAATTGAACCCGCTGCTATTGTTCTATGAAATGGACATGAGCATTAAGCCACCTCCTAAGTAATTCCTTTATAACCGCAGACTAGCCTCTCTCAGCCTTCATCTTTGTGCAGTAGATAGTGCTTAATATTGAAAGCCACAAATGGCCCAGGTTCAGAGATTAAAAGACAGCCCTAAGTGGGACATCTTTATCATACCGCTTCCTGTCAAGGCTCAGGGGTTACCATGGCAAAGGTGGTATAGAGAATGTAAGGCAGAGATCATGCATGACTTCAGTGAAACTTTTTCTGACATGGCAGGTTCACTGCGCATGTGACATCACAGAGGCTGTGACTGTACACGTCCTACACTACAGCCATCCAGACAAGATGCCAGCATGGGCAGGGGTGGGGCTCACACAGTGTGAGCTGAGGAACTCCCAGCAGCTGATGGCTTCTGGGAGAGGAAAAGTCGGTTTTCTTCAATGTAGGCCCAGAGAACCTAGACACAAGGGTAATAGCCTGACACTCGTGCACACAGAGTTAGCACTAGAGGGATTCAGATTCAGTGGACTTAATCGGGATGGGAAAGTTGGAGGGATAGGGAGGGACTGAAAGAAGGGAATGGGGCTTAGAGTTCATCAAAATGCATTATATGTATAGATGAACTCATAAAAAATAAATGACTTGATTAAAGTATTTAGAAATATAGCTCAGTTCAGATATTTATTATTATGAATAGCCATACATATTTAAAATTAAGCTTCCAAATTATGAAGCTCCATAGAAACAGAAATTGTTGTTGGCGATAAATCATAGGAATTAACTTTTAAAATAATATTACTGGGACAAATATTGCATTTCATTAGATTTAGGATTTCTCTTTTCCTTTCTTCAGTTCTTTATTGGAAAATGAAATTTTATGTGATTATATGAAAGATGCTGAAGAGGCACACAATGAGATTCTGTGTTAAGTTTATGGGGCTAGAGACATGGCTGAGCTGTTAAAAGTGGTTGCTCATGTGCCTGGTTATTGTACGCTAGAATGCAGAAGGAAAATGATTATATTACTGGATATGGAGTCACCCAGCCAAAGGTGTGGGAGATAGGCTACACCTTAGCTGGGGTTCCTGGAGATCAGAAGGGAGCAAACACCAACCAGAGGGAAGACTGGCTGTTCTCTCTAGATAAAGGGAAAGGCAGGAGTTGGACGGCTTCTGGGATAGGTCAAGTGCCCATCATCTTGCCTGGAAGACTTCAGGTGCTCTATCTCTTGCAGATGCTAAAATGTTTGATCTGGGATAGAAGGGAACACATGCTATGCATTTAAAAGACAAGCTAAAAGTCCCAGGAACATGTGTAAATTCCATCCTCCCGTGTTCCCTGCCTGTCTCAGTGTATGGATGTATCAGGCCTATCTGGCGTGGTAGCTCTAGTAAGCATTATGCTTACTATTTTGTAGCTTTTACCTCCAGTTGTATAAAATGTAAACTTATTTTAAGGTAAAATTAGAGATTTATAATTGCTTTCTAAATTTAATTACTTTAGTATTAGGATAGGCATGCAGATGTTTGCTTTTAGGTCCCAGGTACACAACAATAACTAATAAGTGCTAGAGACAAAGTGAATGAATATTTTCTGTGAAATATTATTGTTTCTTATTTTCTTAATTTGCATGTAATAAAAAACTTCTAAAACAATTTAGGAATGAATCAAAACATTTTCTAGGGTATATAAGCTAGGAATTGCCTGGAAAAGGGCTGCAGTTGGTTTCAAGGTTCTTAAAATATCGTCCCTGTGTGTGTTTTAATTGTTTGATCAGTGCATGCACTGTGGGAGGAGTGATGTTTTCCCATATTCACATTATTTTTATCCAGAACATAAGTGATTATAGATATTCATTTATAAACATAAGCATTATCTCTTTGTGAATTGTATTTAATTTTATATTTTCTGGATTTGAAGGGTCTGATATAGTTGATCATGTTTTTTCAAAACTGTAATTGTGAAAACAAAAATAAGTATTAGAATAATAATCTGTACCACTTTTGCATTTCTTAGAAAATTGCACTATCAATCCAATGCTTTTATCTGATGCAGTCAGCAATTGTGCTGGAGTTTTGGCAATTTACCGTCTAAATTGGTACAGCATATCTGTTTTGAACGGTGGTGGTATTATTAGTGCCACAAGTCATACTTTTATTCTCAGGTTACAGCATGAGAGGCAGAAAGGGTGGGGTAGTGGTTCATCACTGCTAATTTATAAAAACCCGTCTGAGTCAACACATTGGCTTATGTCTCTTTTTACTTAGTGTTCTTCACTTTTAATCCCTATACCTTCCCCATCTTCTGCTCACATTGTTATGGTTCATATGTTTTCTTTTCTTGGAAAGAACTTAACTATAACAATGACTATAATAGAATAAAATACCACTTTTCTTTATATAAATCCACAACTCCATTTTGGCAACTCCTTATTCTACACATTAAGTCAAATAACAACAATGAAAAATGTAAAAGCCACTCTTTATTGCACATTGACAATATAGTTGACAACCTTCTAGTTAAATGAATCACCGGGTTCATTACAGTTTGGACATGCATTGATCAGTTAGGTTACTAAAAGTCAGATTTGTTACTTCTCAAGTGATTCATTCTGAAATCAGAAAGTGTTAATATGGCTCTCTAACATAGCTATTGGGTGGTAGTCTTATTGCATACTGTAATAGTTTGTTCTTACAATAGTTAAAAATGCTGCACCAAAGCTATGAAGTCTTTACAAAAGGATAGTCACATTTTTGGTAATAGGAGACAGAAGTAGAGATATTCAGAAATCAAAATGCAATATACCCTGCTTGATTAGTTCCCAGAGAATATGGTCTATCTTTAACGCATATCGTTTGCCTAAGAATACACAATGCTTAACTAAACATCTTAGTAATGATGATGTTATCCTTCCAGATTGTTCATCTCATAGTTTTAAATGGAGGTAAAACCTCAGTCTTTACAATCAAAGTAAGTATAAAAATGACATTGTAAAATTAGAATCCCAAGTCCTAAAGTTAAAAAGTATGGAATTAATAGTGCACTGTTTCTAATGACTGGTAGACCAGCTCATGAATAAAGTTTAGGCTGTTAGATGAAAGAAATTAATAAATAAATCCATTATCCTCAGGCTTTCTATAAACACTAACAATTTTTATAATGCAACATTATAAAAACTTCAAAGCACACTTTCAAAATGTTCAAGCCATTGTTGTTTACATATGATTGTTCAATTATAGCGGAGTATGACGATTCCTAAAACGGAAAGAAAAAATAGCAAAGAAAGCAGAAAACAACGAATCCAATGACCCAGTTCACTGAATAAATGTAGATGATCACCATATCCATGTCAAACCACCATCCACGGCTGTCGTCCTCGAAGTGCAGATAGTCCATCCTGTGGGCACCGTGTGGGAACTGCCTCCGTGTCACTGGGGCTGCACGCCTGTGGAATCCTAGCAGATACCGGAGGAAAATTACTTTCCAGCTCACTGAACGAAAGCACTTGATTATAAAAAAAGAGCCACAGTAGTATCTCAGTGCTTGGCAAAGCCCATCCTGACTTTATTGGGTGGTGTCTGACGGTTGATTTTTCAATAATGAACAACAGTGAGAAGTCTCAGTTTTGGGTATAATAGGGCAGGGAAGCAGATACACTTGGCTCAGTGACCTGGACTGCATTATTCATACCATTGGGTCAAAGACTTCTTATTGGCATCCATCTGACATAACTTGTCAAGATTATTTCACATAAAAATTTTTCTAAATTTAAGCCCCAGTAACCGCAACTGCTGCTGGACCTACTGCTTGTCACCTTGGAACACCAGCTGACGTTTGTGCCTTCCACCTTAATGACTCTGCAGTTATTTGAGCAAAGTTCTATGAGAATGTATTTCATGCTTTAGCTCTGAGTAAATCGGACAAACATAATGGCATTTTACAAAGAATATTCGCTTTAATTTTTGTATTCTTCAAAATATGGGCCTTCTTAGGGGACTGGCTGGTGGAGAAAAATATAATCCCTTGATACGTTTCTGAGAAATACTGCATCTTGGGAAAATCTGGTTGTATTTACTAGCTAAGTATCTGGTGCCTTAGTACAACATGACCAATAGAAACGTTCTTTTGTTGGCTGGCCAATGTGATTGCTAACTTACTGGCAGCTTGACACACCTGGAGAGATTGAGAAATTGTCTAGACCAATTAGTCTGTAGCCATCACTCTGCGGTATTTTCTTAATTGATAAATGATGTGAGAAAGTCCAACACACTGTGGGCGGTGCCACTGTCGGGCAGGTGGGTCTGAGCTTTATTTGAAAGGCAGCCGGGCAAGCCAGAGGGAGGAAAGCAGAGCACAGCGTTCATCCGAGATTCTGCTGCAGGTCCAGCCTCCAGGTTTCTGATTGCTTTCTTGGGTGATGGACTGGAATCTGTAAGCCAAATAAGCCTTTTCCTTCCTCAGGTTGCTTCTGTTTATAGTATTTACCATAGCAACAGAGAAGCAAACTCAAAGCAGCCAATATGTAACATCTAAGCTTACAAAAACCAAAGAACATTTTAAAAGATCTATGCCTCACGATTAACTTTATTTTTGTTAGTGACTGCATACTTTATTTTATTTATCACTTAGTTACTGGAAGAGACGGCAGTAGAATGTACTATTTGATTGAATAGAAAAAGAAGATTCTGGCACTTGCTAGTGATGGGTGGTCAAGGTCAGATGAGGCTCCAGCTCAAAGCAAATTCTGCCTCATCATCTGTAGCAACTGAGTATGTGAAGTGGCCTGCTCCAGATTTGGCTGCTAATTCAGACAGCAAGGGTGAATTCACCTGGCTCTTGGCATGGCTATTTAAAGCCCAACCTCTTTAATCGGGAACAGTTCTTGCTGCTGTTTGTGTCAAGCTATGTACTTATTTGTAGTAGTAACAAAGGATCAGTTAAAGGGGAAATAGGGTATGCTTCAGAGTGAGGTGCAGGCAGGTTTTAGACAATTTGTAATCATCTTTATCTGACTTCCTATCATTTCATTTGATAATTTTAATTATTAACTTTCATAGACTATGAGAAGCTTAATTAGGGTCATGTCAGTTTTTCTTTCTTTTTTTTTCTTTCTTTTTCTTTTTTTTTTGCATTGTTAGCAATCAAATGGGCTTATTTATAGGACTCCGCTTAAGTCCCTTTGTGAATGTGTCACCTTCAGTATACTGCAACATGTGGAAAAGGAACAAAATAATGAAGCCAGCCTCTCTGGGTTGTCAAACTTCTAGCTTTCCCTTCTCTAACATCACATACCATGAGCATACTCTAGTGTAAGGCCTCAGAAAATATTACTAAAAGATTTTTTTTCCTATCCCAGCAGCTACTAGCAGCTAAAGTGCTGAGAGAGAGACAGTCAATCTTCTTTAAGTGTGGTGATCCTTAGGGGGTCAGCCATGCTCCAGGAGTAGGCCCCATCCCCAAAGTTATCTGGGCAAACACATTGGACTTGATGGGCTTAAAAGAAAATTTTAAGCCAGAATTGTTCCTATCTAAAGGAAACACAGGGACAAAAAATGGAGCAGAGACTGAAGGAAAGGCCATCCAGAGACTGCCCCAGGATCCATCCTATCTGCAGATATCAAACCCAGACTCTATTGTGGATCCAAGAAGCTGACAGAAGCTTAGTATAGCTGTCCCCTGAGAGGCTCTGCCAACACCTGACCAATACAGATGCAGATACTCACAGCCAAACACTGAACTGAGCCCTAGGACCCCAACGGAGGAGTTAGGGGAAGGACTGAAGGAGCTGTAGGGGATTGGAACCCCATAGGAAGTACAACAATATCGACTAACCAGATCCCTCAGAGCTCCCAGGGACTAAACCACCAACCAAAGAGCACATATGGATGGGTCCATGGCTCCAGCTGCATATGTAGCAGAGGACTGCTTTATCTGGCATCAATGGGAGGGGAGCCCCTTGGTCCTGTGGAGGCTTAATGCCCCAGTGTAGGGGATGCTAGGGCAGGAGTGGGTGAATAGGTGAAAAAGCACCCTCCTAGGAGGGTTGGGTTGGGGGGTTTGTGGAGGGGAAATGAGGAAGGAGGTCAAAATTTGAAATGTAAATAAAATAACCAGTAAAAAGATTAAATAAAAGAAAAAAAAAAAACCAAGAAGCTGAAAGTGACTAGGGATGTGAGGGTATATCTATGAGGAATTGGTCAAAATACATTGTATAAAGTTCTCAAAGACACATAATACTATTTTTAAATTTAATTTTTCTGTTTTTTGGGTAAGCACATATGTGTTATCTTTCTTCATTCAGATGGGCTGGACTGCTGTGCACTCAGCCTGTGGCCTTATCACGAGATAAGAGAGTGTCAATCCCAGCAGCCTTCCTGCTTTCAAAGCTCAGGTCAGTACTGCAGGAGAAAGAGGAGTTGGGCGGAGTTTTCCTCACACTCATCCAAATGCACCAAGGGAAAGTCTCAAAGTAGTTTATATTACCTTTCACAAGCGTCTTCACCCATGCAGGCTAGAGATGAGGTGACACTGCTAATTGGAAATTACTGTTAGTATTAAAGATGTGGGGTTCTTTTCCTTGGTCCAAAAGTATGCTGTATAGGCTTCTATTATTTATATTCCAATTAGGAGGTCAAGACTTAACTGCATGGGTCAAATAACTAATAATGTTAATATATATTGCACTAGTGATATTGATGCCAGAAAACATGGGGAAGAGTGGACACAGGATAAGACCTGATGCATGATGGGTAGGAGTCCATGGGCTGCTCTCTCAGGCAGCCTCAGGTGACTCCTGTGCTGTGATAGTGTCTTCCATTCTATCAGTGTTACCATACTCCTGTGCCTACATCCTGCATACCCGGGAGAGAGCAGGAGAAGACAGTAGTGGGGATACAATGTGTGGCACCAGTTTAGATTTTATGTGCAAACTAAATAGTGTCCACTGGCTGGCTCATTTCATTTTCTTGGAATGTTTTTTAAGCAAGGGGAGAATGAATGGGAATTTACAACAAGCTTTGGAATTTCTTTTTTTTTTTTTCATTTTATTTTTTATTGGATATTTTATTTATTTGTATTTCAAATGTTATCCCCTTTCCAGGTTTCCCTTCTGCAAACCCCATATCCTTTCTCCCTACCCACCCAGCCACTCCCACCTCCCCGCCCTGACATTCCCCTACACTGGGGCATGGAGCCTTCACTGGACCAAGAGCCTCTTCTCCCATGGATGCCTGACAGGGCCACCCACTGCTACATATGCAGCTGGGGCCATGGGTTGCTCCATGTGTACTTTTCAGTTGATGGTTTAGTCCCTGGGAGCTCTGGGGGGTCTGGCTGGTTGATAGTGTTGTTCTTCCAATGGGGCTGCAAACCCCTTCAGCTCCTTCATTTCTTTCCCTAACTCCTTCATTGGAATTTCTAAATGGCTGTTTCCGAATCAAAGTTAGTGTAGAAAGCACTTGACTGATACTGTTATTCTGTAGGAATAAGTAAACTATGAGATCATATTAGAAAACGTCAGAATACAAACCTCTGTGCTTAATGCAGTCTCCATTAGACAATGATGGCGACACAAATACTAATGCCATGTCCAGTATGAGGATGAAATGAATTAACACATATTAACACCAGCATAGGGCTGATCCATAAAGAATATTCAGTAAAAGATAGACTCGTGGTTTTACTAGAGGAGGAACCTGTATTGCTTTTTATATATCTTTTTTTTTTCTGAATCACAAATCTCACTATTCTTAGCTCAAATGGTTTTTATTTTTCTTTAGATTCATTAACTTTTTTTTCTAAGTCAGTTGCTGACCTTAAAAAGACCATCAGAATATCACATGGTAAAACCAATTTATTACATCTTATGGCAAGTATATGAACTATAATTTAGCAAAGATCTAAAGATATTTTGATATGGTGCCTCTCATAAAGAATTTCAGTCTTGAACACTGACGATTTTTTAGAAATTATATCCTCATAGGATATAAATTTGATTTATTTTAAATTAATTTAATCAGTAAATTAAATTAATTCAAATTTAAAACCTTACTTTCTCCTTAGCGAGATGAATTAAATAGTAGGCTAAGGATTTCATCTGCTGTGGATAGGCTTCTGAGGACCACTACTCACTGTAATAGCTGTAAGTCCTTTCTGTTTCAGGAGCCATGCTTTGCTCCCATATAAATGACGTTGTCTAGGAGTCAATGTCTTTAAATGCATGGTGATGGCAACACACATACTTTAATACCTGTAACCCTGCCACTCTAGAAATATGTCTACAGTGGTGTCAGTGGAGCGAGGAGACTCTGAACCTGGAGTTCACTTTCATGAGCAACAGAAACTTCTATGTGCAACCATGGCTGAGAATTACTTGATCCTAATGCCTGGTTTAAATTAGGATCCAATGTGCGCATGTATTTCAACCATGCTGTATTAAAGTGTAAACAAGATGGAGACCTGCGATCATGCATCCCGGAGGTGCTTATCATTCCAGAGCAGGAGTGTGAGAAAATATATTATAATGAAAACTGCAATCTTCAAGGAACCTTAAATTGTGTATTTTTGTACCAATATTATGAATACTCTATCAACTCAAGATAACATCTCCGTGTGTCTATTTGGATGTCTATACAGTCCTTCCCCCCAACCCCCAGTCTGCTGCTAATAAGATGAACTCAGCTAGATTTTTCAATTTTTCTAATTGGAATGTTTTTTTTAAATGTATTTAAAGTTAGTATGAATTGTAAGAAGTTATGTCATGCAGTTTTCACGCACTGTTCTTATGAGACTGCCTACTGTGCTCCTCACCCTATGCCCCAGGTTCCGAGCCTCTCCCTGCTTCCCCCACCTCCCACCAACAGTCCTCCTGTTTTCCAGTTGAGACCTCTTTTTAACTGTTACAGTACGTGTGTGAGTGCCTGTCTGCCTGTATGTAGCCACACACGTGCCTTGCACACTGTGGAAGCCTGAGGTCACTGTTGAGTGTCTTCCCTGACTGAGTCAAGGTCTCTCACCACCCAGAGCAGGATTATCAGGGTACTCAGCTGCCTCACTTGCTCCTGGGATCCCACCCTAACTCCCAAGCACTGTGAACAAAGTTGGGTGTTGGGGATCAGAACTCTGCTTCTTACATTTATGTGCCAAGTGCTTTATAAATCTACTGAGCCATCTCCCCTGCCTTAAGATCTTTTTTTCTCCTTTCATAGTCCTTTTCTGTAATAATCTCTAGTTCTTAATGTTGGATAACACTTAAAAGTCTACTAAAGTGATCAATTTCCCATGTTTTCAATTTTAAATCACATCTTTCTGTACAGTATCAATACCATACTGATTTATTTTAAAAATATTTTATTTATTTTTTATTTTATGAATGAGTGCTCTATCTGCGTATATGCCTGCATGCCAGAAGATCCCATAACAGATGGGTGTGAGCCACCGTGTGGTTGCTGGGATTTGAACGCAGGCCCTCTGGAAGAGCAGGCCGTGCTCTTACCCACTGAGCCATCTCTCCAGCCCCTGACTGTTGTTTATAGGCTTACATTGTTGCTATTTCATTTGATATTTCTTCATGCTAAAGAGGAAATGGGCCTGCTGATACTGCTTTCCTTTGTTTTTGCCTGGTGTGTGTATCGTGTCTTTACTGCCTCGTAAAATACGTTTGAGGTCAGGTGAGGTTTCTCTATCTATCAT
Organism: Montemys delectorum; assembly: GCA_019843815.1. NCBI lineage: Eukaryota > Metazoa > Chordata > Mammalia > Rodentia > Muridae > Montemys > Montemys delectorum. The sequence goes on along the minus strand of JADRCD010195618.1, from coordinate 30,114 downwards.
TGCGTGTCAACATTATTTTGACAGCAGAGATATTGTCTGCATTCTGGCCTATCCTTCCAATGATATTTGTATAGTAAACAGTTGTGGAAGATAACGTGTTCCCACTAGGACAGAGAGTAGGTTTGCACAGTTTTGGAACACAGTACACTTAGTGCTTGTTATTTAAGACAGGTTCATAAACTCAGTATTGTCCCATATCTCTCATTCTGTGACATACACAGACAACACCTGCTCTTCTGTGAGATACCCTATGGGCAGGAGGCTCAGTTATCCTTCACAAAGGCTGCCATGCTGGCTAATCTGTCACTACCCAGAAGTCTTGTGTACTTCACATATATCCATGAAACTGGCTCAATAATGTGTTAAATCTCTGAGGCTTAACAGTCTTGGGCACTCAAAATTTTGTAATCATTTTTTTAGCTGTAGGAACAGTTTGCATAAAATTAGAATCCTTGAAAGTTTAGTAAATGTATCCCATAAAACTACTTGAGTCTACAGTCTGCCCAAGCGCATAGATAATGCTCGTTCTTTTTCTACAGTAATGTTTTAATTTATTTGTTGATAATTTCATCCAGCATATTTTGATCATATTATTTTCCTTCCTCCAACTCTTCCTTGGTTCCTTTCCACTTCACTTCCTGTCTCAAAAAACAGGGAGTGGTTATTTCTCTCTCAAAAAACAGCAACATGGTGCCTAGGCGTCCTGGACAACTACTCCTGAGCGCAAAACCTGCCCTGGAGTGTGGCTTATATACCTAGTGACACTGCAGCAAAGAAAACTGGCAGTGGGCAGCTGCAAACAGCTTCTTGTGTTGGGGTGTGACTTCATACCTCCTCCTTTTTTGTGCTGAGATTGTGGAAAACCTAACAACAGTTGATTTATCATTATGTTTTCTACCTTGAATCATATTTGTAACAATTAATATTATCCTATTATATATACTCCAATAAACTGAGGTAAAATTCTTACAGCTAGGCTACACTTTAGATCCTTCATGAATATTCTAGTCTCATTCTAAGTTCAGGAGTTATTTTTATTTTTATTTTTTTGCCATTGGAAGCCAGGCATGACTATGACACTTGAATTTTAAAATGACTGCAAAGAACAAATGTGTGCTTCTAGGTGGATTTTTAAAAACCAGTTTTAGATGCTGCAGAGATCTCTTCGTCCACTGCTGCAGCTGGTCATGTGACAGACAGCAGCTGCTCTGTTGTCCTAATGGCTGACGTGGAGCAGAGCAGCCTGCAGTCCAGGGGATGGTATTTTGGTGTTAATATGAATTCTAACAAATAATAATGAACTAACTTATCAGAATCTGTCTGGTTTTATTTTATGAGAAAAACAATCTTAATGAAATGAACTTCAGTGGAATCAAGGAGCAAGAGAGACCTATTTAAAACACTTCCAAATTGTGGTTAGGTTTTGAAGGCATGTAAAAACTATTCAACTTCCAGAAGCCAAAGTGACTGTTTCTTCTAAAATTCTATTTTGTAAAAAGATTTTTACCTCTGAATGATGACTCTCATATCTTATATAACAGGGCTGTGACCTTTTTCCCCTACAAAATATGGTTCCATTTCCTCTTTTCTGTCCAGGATTATAAAGAGCTCCTTTCGAGGCACTCTACGGTGTCAGCAGCCTGCAGTGCATTCTCTGTGACTTTCTGTACAGTGCATTTGCTATGTGAATGGTTGGGTGCCTGCCCATGAGCACAAACTCACAGAACAGGGGAAGCCATTAGCATCTCACTGAAGCATGTCCCAAATCAAGCATTTCAAATGTATTTCTGCAGTGATTGAATATTACTATGAATACACTGAAAAGATATTTTGTAGTTCTCATGGAAAAAGCTCTTTACAGAGTCCTGGAACTGGTACTCAGAAGGAGACGTGTCCTGTTTTTTTCATGTGTGATGGGCCAGGCGAAGGGTAAACCACAGTGTTTCACTGCTCTACATTGTTCACATTACGTAAGGAGTTCTGTGTGTGGAAGGCTGACTGATGGAAGTAGGGCTTAGTGGAGGTGGAGCGAGATATTTATAGTCCCAGATAGGTATAGATTTGCTTGGTTAATAGACTTGAAAAGTTAGTGCACTTTCATTTCAAATGTCATCTTCAAGTCCCCAAGTCAAAGGTATTAAGCCTGCAGAAGTTGGCCTTTTATACAGAAGAAGTTAAAATGATATTACTTATCACTCTAGCACACCTAGATTTTCAGATCTTATCATTTTACCACATAGAATTATGCAGTAAAATGGTTTGGATCTATAATCAAATGAGAAGTACTGTGCTAAAGTCACACACACACACACACACACACACACACACACACATCCACACACACAGAGTTTGCTATTAACTATCTTGGATAGAACAATTCAGTCAATGTCATTAATTTGATGCCCAAGGCTGTGCACACCATTATGACTGTATTCTACCTGCCACCAGACCCCTCAAACAGAATCGTAATCAAAAAGCAGTAGCTTCCTTTGCCCCTTCCCTAGACTCTGCTAATCTCTGATCTATAGTCTGTTACTGTGAGTTCACTTATGTCAGATATATCGGTGGGACCATGAGATTTGCATCCATATTGAGGTGTGTACGGTCATGGATTTGTTTCCTATCTGTTCTATATACACACTACATTTGGATATTAACCGTTTGTGGGATATGAAAATATTTTCTTATATTGCCCTTATTATTTCCTTGGTAAATATGATTTATATGGAATTCTGTTTGTGTTTAAGTTCAGTTTATTTTATCTTTTTTTTCTCGTTCTTTTGGTATATATCTAAAGAATCTACTGATCTTAGAGATTCAGCATTATGCTTTGTTTGCAGAACTGAATAGTGTTTAGGTCTTATTCTTAGGCCATTGCTCCATCTGAAGTTAATGTTTACTAATATATTTTTCATGGACACACAGTGATTATTTACACTTACATTATTGGTGGTAGCTCAAACACAGTACATTGCTCATTTTCTTTAATGTAGTATAATGTAGGTGATCAGTTGTACTCTTTTGCATAATTTGCTGAAAAAGTTTCTCCTTGTTGAATGGACTTAGTACCCAGTCACAACCAATGGCTTATAGATGTATAGTATCTTTTCAGATTCTCTCTTCCACCAATGTGCTTACCTTTACTTATGATCATACCATACTGCTTCGCTTACTATACATCTATAGTACGTTTTGAAATTGCTAATGCTGTATTTCTTTACTTAAGGTTTCTTCCTATTTATTGATTTGTTTATTTTGTGTGTACCTGTGTGCACATGAGCCCAAGCACATTCATAGAAGACAGAAGACAACTTTGGGGGTTGGTTATCTTCTCCCACCATGTAGGTCCAGGGAATTGATCTTTGAATTGAAGTCATCAGGTTTGGCACCAAATACCTTTGTTCCACAAGCCATCTAACCAGCTTAAGACCTTTTTCCTCCTAATTTATCCAGGAGTCCTTAAGCTGTGGTAAGAGTTTGTAAACTCACCTTTTAGTTCTTAAAGAATAGCTGTTAATATTCTGACACAAATTGACTTGAAACTATAAATTAGCTTTGCATAGTACTTATATATTACATTAACATTTTTAATCTAGTCACATAAATTTTTTCATTAATTTCTATTTTTATTGTCTCTCAGCAGTCTTTTACTTTTCAGGCATTTCATTATTTTATATACTACTGTATGGACTACCTTTTAAATAACCTTTTTTTATTCTCAAACCCTGCAGTAAAATACACTAACCCCAAACTGGTAATCCTCCTGCTTCTCTCTGTTTCTCCAGTGCTGAAATTACAGGCTTGGGCTACCATACTCAGTTACAACTGATCTTGCTAAATTTGTCTAGTAGCGTTTGCAGGTTTTTAGCTATCTGGGACTTTCTATATACATGTGTAATGTCATCTGTATTGAGAGAATTTTATTTTCTGTAATCAATTGTTCCTTTTTCTTAGCTGCTTTTCCTTGTGCTTAAAGCAGATACTTAGATAATTTCAATCTTTTTTTTTTGTTTTTTTTTTTTTGTTTTTTGAGACAGGGTTTCTCTGTGTAGCCCTGGCTGTCCTGGAACTCACTCAGTAGACCAGGCTGGCCTCGAACTCAGAAATCCACCTGCCTCTGCCTCCCAAATGCTGGGATTAAAGGCGTGCACCACCACCGCCTGGCTAATTTCAATCTTTTAAAAACCATCAAGAATTAATTTGTGGCAGGGCCAAGGGTTTAACTTTTATATTACACCAGAAATAAATGTGGGTCTATATATTTTAGTATTTTCTTTAGTTTGGGAGTAATATAATTCTCGTTCCACTAGGTCACATAGCATGATACTATGTTTACATTTCTATACAATCTAGGTTTTAATGATGCGTTAAAAAATTACCACAATATGCTAGCTATAATTTATTTCTATTTCTGTTTCTAGGGTAAACATGATGAATGCCAGAAGTACATTTTTTCTATTAAAAAATGAAGTAGAGATTATGAAATCATTTAGTGCAATAGTTCACAACTTGTGGGTTGTGACCCTTGAGGAGGTTGAACAAGCCTTTCACAGGCTTTGCCTAAGACCATCAGAAAACACAGATATTTATATTACGATTCACAATAGTAGAAAATTACAGTTATGAAGTAGAAAAGGAGTAATTTTATGGTTGGGGGTCACTGTAACATGGGGAACAGAATTAAAGAGTCACAGCAACAGGAAGGTTGTGAATCACTGATAGAGTGAGATTAATGTTAACTAGGATGATTGCTTTATAGGATTTGGATAAATATCTCCAACATTTTTCTGTTCATTTTACTTAACATTGTTAAGTATACTACATATGTAGGCCTATTATTTATTCTTTTCCTTTTTATACTTTTGAAATATGGGGCATTGAACTTAGGGCTTTCATACACTAGGCAGATATTCAGTCATTAGTTACAGTCTCAAAAGTTTTTAATGTGACCACTTCATAGTCAGATTTGAGGACCTTTCCCCACACAGTAAAATGTAATGCCTTTCTTCTCTGAGAAACAGAAATTGATTGCTTACTTCTTTCTCTGATTAATATTGAATATAGAATAAAGTGAATTTTTTATCAAAATTTCCACTTATAAACCACTTAACGTTAAACTTTTAAGTTTATTGGTGAAATTGTGACAGGAAGCTTAGCCCAAGGTCTCAACTCAAATTACACCAAATTGTACCATGTTATGAATTAGTTTATCAGAAAATACTATGCATGTTGGAACAGAATGTTCTGGGTCATTATAACCTTCAGTAAAATACTTACCTATTAGGAAGGCTCCACTTTACACATTAAAAATCAAGGAAGGTCTTAGGCTTGAGTCTGGCTAGCTTACTATGGATTACTTTTGAACTGTAGTTTCAGCTGGGACAGAGCTACAAGAAAGACACCAGTACTGTGATATCTTATGCAAAAAATATCCAAAACGCTGCTTTTTGGAATGATATTTATTTTTCAAATCAAATTTGTATTTAGCCCCAGTTTTGTATGTGTATGTCTCTCTGTGTGTGTATGACATATATAAACAAATATGTCTTATTTTAAGTTCCTTGTAACATTTAAAGAATGAGCACCACTTACTTTATGTTCTAACCTGTCTGTGGCTTCAGCTGCACCCGAGGGTGTTGGTACAGACATCTAGGTATATCTGGGGGTGGGAGGATTTCTCTTTGGTTGGATGTGCCAAGGTTCAGCAGTACTGGGACCTTCACAGCACTGGTGTGTAGTGACGAATAAGCAGAGCTCTGGAAACACTGGAGTGGCCAGTTGTCTGCCAGTCTTTTTGTCAGGTAGATGAATAAATAAGCAGAAAATGGATGATGAGGGGTGTCAGATTATGATTAAAGCTTATTACTGGGCAAATCCATCTTGGAGATTATGGCTTATATGAGGTATCATCAAAGCAGTGAGATCCATTTCAAATAAACATGTTTTCTGTAGTTCTACATCTATAAATATAAATTATTAGGATGGTGGATAAATTTGCCTTAGCATTATCATGTAACACTTAGTTTTATAATCTACATAGTTGGTTAGAAGTAAACAAGGAATGTATTTTCTCCTGTTTTGATATATGCAGTGTTTTTCTGATACTAGTTAAGTATTCTGAATTCTAAACCAATAGGAAATATTCGGAAAATTCAGACTCTGCTAATTCAATGACAACTCAACTTATGATGCAACACTTGGCTGGTTTGAGAGAATGAGTTTCTTTTCAGAATTTGAGACAAAGCACTGTTGCTTCCTGCTATGCTGTTTACACAGGCACATAGAATTCTCAACATCAGTGCTCTCTTGGCGGCCACATTATCAACAGAAGCTTGAGGGCCTCACATAGAGCTATCAGTGTGTGTGTGTGTGTGTGTGTGTGTGTGTGTGTGTGTGTGTGGTGGTGTGTGTGTGTGTGTGTGTATGCGTGTGAGTGTGCATGTATGTGTAATTTTCTTTTAAAGTGAATTTACTTATCTATTTTCTTTTGATGTTTATGAATTATTGGGACTTACAAAATAAAGAATATGGCCTAAAGTAACTAAAAATGGATAATAGCTATTTCAGAGTGGATTCAAAATGTCAAGTCATTTCAAATCTTTTTGGAATGTTTTGAGAAATTATAGCCTTATTTAGATCAGAAAAATTAACAAAAGAAAATCTGTCTTAATGAAATATGTCAATGTTCTCTTTGGTTAGAATATAGGATTGAAATGGTATATGAGGTAAATATTTTCAAATTATAACATAAAACCCATAATTTACCTGCAACCCTGCATTCTGCTTAGTCTACCTCTAAAATATTTCAACACAACAGAAGTGCAGAACATGTATTTTAATCAGTAGCAGTACTGTTGTTGCTATATTACCCAAATAGTCATTTTTTTACCAAATAGTGATATGTATTACTTTTTAATGGAATCATTATTATAGTATAACCTTAGAAAACATAAAGCATGATGTAAAAAAAACTCTTGCTAATGAAAACCATTTCATTTCTAGCATACCTGTGAAGTTTTCTGGACTTAACATTTTATGTTTGAGGGATGAAAACCCTGAGATCTATGTCAAGGTAAAGAATTCAAGTTTCAAAGTGTTTCGTTGTTTGCAAGTTTCATTGAGAAAAGACACTACGAACTTTAAAATGTTTTCATACTACCCTGTAAAATTTAATAAGCTCATACCACAGTAGTTGCTGAAATTTGTGAGTATACCGCTCCTTTAGTATTCTTCTGTTTTAGGCCATAAGTCAACTTCAGTTGCACTGTAGAATCAAGGGAAGCAGCTATAAGCATCCAGCAGTAAGTCACGGTGGCAGCTCCATTAGCTGCACAGAGCTCTCAAAGGAGCAATCGTCTTTATGTGTGTGCATGTCTCGTATTTCCAAAAGAAGGTGAGCCCTCCCTTCCCTTGACACCCCTGTCACTTTTATTTTGGGCACCTTTTTTCTCTTTCGTGAATACCCTAATGGCCATTCACCAACACACTTTGTTCTGTCCTGTGGATTTTGAAAGTGTGATGTCTTGTAGTGCAGACAGCACTTCACGGACTTCCTCCCCATCTTGTCTGTCTCAGCATAGGCAGATCTTTCTGTCACCTCTTCTGCTATCTTCCAAACATGGCATGGGTAATGTAACAATGAACTCAGAGCAGCAGGCTGCTGGGCAGACTTGATGCAAGGGCTACCAACATTCTGCCAAGGTGGTGGGCTGGGAGATCATGGGGACCTGTAGGTGTGGATGGATGCTAGAGGAAGGCTCACGGCTTTCAGTGATAGAGACCCTGGTGAGTGCCCCATGCCCCTGAGGAAGGTTCCATACCATGCTCAAAATGGATGTCCCTGGTTTAAGTCAGTGGGTAATGCACAAAGTGGTAGAGAGATTTGCAAGCAGACAGGAGGGTTGCAAAGGGTGAGAGAGGTATGGGAGAGATGGGGAATAAATGGGACCAGAATTATTACATATACATATTATATCCATATATTACATTCATGCATTACTACATACATGTATGAAACTGTCAAAGACTATGTTTAATAAAAATGCAAAAGTTTTCCAAATTTAAAAATACAAAAACATGTTTTATGCAAAAAAGAAAAAGTACAATTAATGACAGACACTGTATTGCTGAGAGTAATAAGCAGACCTCCAATACCATAAAATTTTCTCCCAGCATGGTGCTTTCAGTATATGTACTAAACTGTAATTTGGGAGATTGCAAATTTCTCAAAATTTGACTGCACTTTTAATTAAATTCCTATTTTCTAACCAAAACAAATTGGAAACTCCCACAGGCTATAAAGTACCACTATAGTAGGCTTCTCTACCAGTATATAGTTAGCAACATTTTCATGTAAGGTCCGACACTGTGGACTGCTTATAGCATCATATTCCCTCTGATGAATTTCATTCTTCTTAATAACTCACAGATTACCATCTGAAAGCCAGAGAATTTTTAAAAAGGATCATTCAAGGTCCTTTTTCATTTGGACTTTCCAAATCCCAAGTCCTGCTTTTAGAATAGTATAGACCAACTCCACTGCACTGCAGGAACACAGAGATCACTCAGGGAAATTTAAATGATACTGACTTGGGGACTTGTGCCGGCTAGTTTTTTTTCTCAGTGTGACGCAAGAGAGAGGAGGAAACATCAACTAAGAAAATATCTTCATGAGATGTCTGATAAGTAACCCTGCAGGACATTTTCTTGATTAATGTTTCATGCGAAATGGATCCAGTCATTGTGGGGTAGTGCCACCCCAGACAGTGGCCTGGGGGGTATAAGAAAGCAGGCTGAGCAAGCCAGCCATGTATGCAAGTGGGCTAACAAGTAGCACCTCTCCATGGCCTCACATCAGTTCCTCTCTCCAAGTTCCTGCCAGGCTTGCATCTTTGCTCTGGCTTCCCCACATGGATGGACTGTTATCTAAAAGTCTATGTGAAGTAAACGTTTCCTCCCAATGTTGCTTTAGTCCATGCAACAGAAACCTAAGATGGGATTCATCTCCAGAGATTTTTTAACTTAATTGGTCTGAGACTTGCCTAAGGACTAGGATTCATTTAAAGTCTAAGTAACGAAAGAATAGAAACATAATTAGAGGGTTTTTTTTTTTCAACAAAGAAAACAACAAAACTTTAGCTTTTTAGTTCCTCATGTGACAAAGAACTGAAAGTGTATGTTTGGGAGACAGGTCAGTTGTTAAGCTGCGGCATGAGCGTGAGGGCCTGAGTCTGATCCTTATGTATGGAGGTAGATATGGTGCTGTTACCCTATACTGGGGAGGCAGAGGCCAGTGAATGCCTGGCGGCTTGATGGCCAGCCAGCCTGGCCTAATGGGTGAGCCCTAGGCTCAGGCCCTGTGAGAGATACTGTCTCAAAAGGACAAGAAGGCTAGCTCCTAGAAAAGGGACCTTGAGATCGGCCTCCATACTTGAGTGCGCACACGACATACAAAGAAAAATTTTACTTTTTAAATAAAGGCAAGTGAGAATTCTGAAATTTTCCAAGATGAGATTAAAAGTTTTGTCTCATATCAGTTGACTTATTTTGTGGCTGTTTTGTTTTGGTAAGCCCAATTCCCAAGGTTTTGGCTTAAGAACATGAAAGCGGATAGTTTTCTACCATGGGAGCTTTTGCTTTTTATCTGTGTCATTAAGCTAAATGTTCACTCTATTGATTGAAGCAAAACCACCATTTTACATTTCCTAAGGAATAAATGATAGCAAACTGATTTCTTATAAGCTGATTATTTTATTCCATTTGAAAAATATTTTAACTACACAAATATAATCATACCTTGCCAGAAAAAAATAGTAAACTTCTCTTAGGATTTTATAGGTTCTAAATAAAATTTATAATACACACACACACACACACACACACAAATGTATAAAAAATAATGGCTCAGGAACAGAAGTGGGCTTTTGGCAATAACATGAGTGCTATCAAATCCTTGCTCAAACTTCCACTTTGATAGAGGACATCAAATTGCTTATAATGTACTCTTTTCTTATTTTTCTTTTTGTATATGTCAAAAGAGCTCTCAGGAGAGTTCCAAGTTGGAAGTGACTCAGGCTTTAAAAAGCAATTCTAATTTACAAGTCATTAATTAAATCCTGAGTGGATTTTTTCCACTGATAAATAGCTGAAGAAGTAACAGACCACATCTCTTCCATGTATCTATAATAAACACATTTAAAGTTCACTTTCTTTAGGGAGTAGCTCTTTCTTGCTTATCTTTCTCATAGAAGTGTTCAGGTTATTATGATGCTTTGTGATATAACAGTGCACGGGGGCCAAGGAGCACCCCTGTAAAAGGCAGTTACATTCCATAATGAGGTGGCCATCCTTAGGACCAAAGAGCTAACATAGAAATATTATCAGAGAAAAGACAAAGTGGACAGTGGCCATATATGAAGAGCTCTGCAATGCTCTGTAGGCTTCCAGACAGTACCTCCACACAGACCCCTACCAATAGTGCCCCTGGAGATGGGCTGTGTGGTATGCCTGATGGCACGGCTCTCACTGCTTTACTGTTGGAAAACGAGGCAGGTAAGCTCAGACAATGCTTTATGAAGATGCGTCTTGAGGTTCCTAGGCTCCTGTATACTGTACTTCATAGGCTGTATTACATTTCCTATAGAATTGCTTGCTAGCCCAGTGAGTTGCAACCATTGCTTTAAAGCAAAGTCAATCAGTGGCAGGCCTACAGATGCAAGGTTTGTAGTAAATGAAAAGCAAGAGGTTTCTGACTTCCTCTGTAGTGTAAGTCTAGAGTAAGAGTATACAGAGGCCCACGTACCAGGCTCCCAGTCCTCTTAATCGATTCAGCTTCATGGAGAAAGTGGATGTGAGGATTCTATTGCTGAAATCCATGACAGGCAGAAAGAGATGAGACGTGAGAGTTGGCTATTTAGACTCACAGAGGACACACAAGGACATCTGCTGCAGTGTAAGACACAGGAGGAAAGCAGAGGAAAATGCTACTCTGAGGCAGACTTTGAATAGAGGCCCAAACTGTAGTTTTATTCCACTCATTTCTAAGCTCCAGCCTTTCAGCCTCTCTCTGGGGGCACACCCTACATGGCACGTATGTTGTGTTTGTGTCTGTGCACATGAGCACATATTTCCCTTTTGTTTTCCTCCAGTCAGTATTTATGCACTTTTCTATTTAAATAGTCTTGTAAATAGCACCCTAGTTGGCTCTTTTAACTTGATGCTCATATTTGCGGTTTCTAGTCTCCACCACCTTTTCATACTGTTTTCTGATGGGTTAATTATGTTGTATTGCCAGTTTCTCCATATTAGCTGTGTTTTTAATGAATGTTAAACTTTGAACAGCTTCAAATTTACAAAAATTCACAAGATAGTGTAGAGATCCCACTTAGTCCATACTTGCTTTTCCTTATTATTGATATCTCATCCGTGGGCTCTACAGGACACAGCTAATGGACCCGTGTTACCATGTTATTGTTACAGTTTAGAGTCTACTGTGTGCTGGTACAGAGTTATGTGTTTTTAGCTATGGCACAATGTATTTAGTCACTTTGTCTCCTCAGCTCTACTGGCTGTGATGCGAAAGTTTCTCAGGCTTCCCTTGCAGTTCTGAGGACACTGCTCAGAAGTGGTGCAAAGCACCCTTTCCCCAAGACTCGCTTGACTAACTGGAGTTACAAGCTTGGGAGTGGACATATACATTTTTCATGAAATATAAAGCTCTACTTGCTCAGCTTCACTTCTCTTTGTCTGGTAAATGTGCAAATCTTGTGCACTACAGCATATGGTGAATTATGAGACCATTTCAGCAGTTTAACTTCACCGACTGCCTTGGCTGTCACTATATAGGTTTGTTTCCAGTGTTTCAGCTTAGTAGATATTGCTGCAGCTGAATTAAAGAGGGAACATTTGCACATACTTAAACCCTCCTCCTGTTTCCTCTCTCCTGCTGAAGTCCCCTGCTTCCAGCTGAAGTGGTTTCCACTTCTGTAAAAGTCCCCTGAAGGTGAGTGCAGGTCTGCTGGATGACTGAAATGGTGTTCATTTCATCTTGGACAGTCAGAAGGTTTTCTTTTTTCTTTTCTTTTCTCTTCTTTTTTCTTTTCTTTTCTTTCTTTCTTTTTTTTTGTTTTGTTCTCTTTTGACATAGCACACTAAAGATGTTATTCAGTGTCTTCTGGCACTGGTCACTGGTTTCTGTTTAGAGGTCAGCCACCTCCTCTACTTTGCAGGTAACACTGTTTTTTCCTGAATGTCCTTGAGGCCTCTAGCCTTTCTGCTTGGGCAGCTTGACCATGCCTTCTCTGGGTATGGCTTTCATTATGGCTTGCTGCATTTTAGCCACATATGTTGATGTCTTTTATCAGGTTTTGGAAAATTTTGACACTGAATTTGTCTGATACTGTTTCCTGTCTCATCTCTTCAGGGACATCAACACCACACTATGTGCCATCCATATTGCTGCTCAACTTCTCTAACACATTTTTCATAAACTTTATATATATATATATATAAAAGTTGAAAATATGCACCAAAATTAAACAGAAACAATATTCTAAATACAAACTTGTACATGGTTATGGAATGCCTGTTTTACAATTTTTATAGTCTTCATTATATAATTTTAATATTTTATTTCATGTGTATGAGTGTTTGATTGTGTGTGGTTGGGTGCATGTGTGTGCACACTCGCATGTGCATGTATCATGTGTATGTAGTTCTTGCAGAGGCCAGAAAGCATCAACTCCCCTGGAACTTAGGTTATAAATGGTTGTGAGCTGCCATGTCAGTGCTGGGGACCAAACCAAGATTCTCCCCAAGAGCATCCCGTGAGTGTTCTTCACTGTGGAGCATCTCCAGCTCTGGCTCTATTAGCAACTCCCTCTCTTTTACCTAGCCAGTTTCTGCATTTTCTTCATCTTAATGAATTAGAACAGAGGGCTTTTGTTTATTTATTTATACTTTCTATGCTCTGACTTCATGGGAACAAGTTCTAATATCTCAGGGTTTTTCTACTGATTCTCCCACAAAATGTGATTCTCTGGGTGAGAGAGGCCTGTGCTTTAGTTGAATCCCAGCACCTATTTGGCATATATACACACATATATATTATGTATATATGTATGTATATATGTATATATATAATATGTGTGTGTTTCTATTATGTGTCTTAGAAAACTACCTCAGTTTATATCAGGTTCTCAGTTTGTCAAAACACACATTTGTGCTCGCAAAAATAAATAAATAAATAAATAAATAAATAAATAATCTTGCCCTCAGCCTGTTTGTTCCCAGTAATGCCAATGGCACGCTGCCTTCTAGGTAAAGTTTGTGAGGCATTCCTTTGTACCTGTGCCTATTCTCTTGAGGGCTCCAACATCATCGTACTGATAGATCTGCACGCACACAGACAAAGGAACTGAAGAGAGTCACTTTGCCTGTTATTCAGGATTCTACAGCCAGCCTGGCTCTCAGCAGATGCCTGTGAGGAAACTGGCTTTGTGTCTGGTTTCCAGTCAGAGGACAAAGTCCATATAATTATCAAAACCCCTGAAGTTTCTCTCACTGCTGGAGAACTTTCACCCTGTGGCAAGAATGACCTTCAGTTATTCTGTAGACCCAGAAAATATACACAGTGATGTATACAACCAGCAACATTAGCTTTCTGGTGTAGATGTGGGTGCCTCTCAATGTGGGGTATCATTCATAATGAACCCCACAGCTCTCTGGTGTATTGTTTATAAATGTGTATTTTTGACATTTATCATTTTCTCCGCATTGGTGCTGAGAATGATGGCTTGACATCCTTGACCCCAATCATATCCTACTCAGAAACACAAGTTTCCACTGTTTATTATCAGCAGCAAGAAGCTCAGCTTCTGCCATGCTCTTTCCTGGGGCTTGTAGTTGCCTTCGGTTTTGTGTTCATAAGCTGGGCCCACATCCCTCTAATAAGGCCTCATCTACCAGTGCTGTCCTTGTTCCTGTGGAACCTGTGCGAGCTCTGCTCTTCCATTGCTGGAGTAGGAGAGGGTACACCCCTACCTATTTCCTTTTTATAGCATATCTCAAACAAGCCACAGGTCCACAACACACAAAAGGACTCATTTGTTTTCATAAAATTTTCTAGTTATTGGTAAAAGTTTAAGATAATATCCAGAATAATTGGTAGCAGGAGCAGAGACCCATCTGTACCCTCAGAGTACTTTCCTGCTGCTTGCTTATCTCCACGAGCCTACGAGTAACTATTACCACACACGTGTGTATTCTGTACACCATGACTACAACAAAATACAGCACACTCTGCCAGCAAAGGTCAGGTCGTCCCATCATCTCAGTTAACACAACTAGCTCACTGAAGCCCCACCTCCAAGAACATGCATATTTCCTGGGATGATTCCCAGTGCACATCTCCTTCGTTGCTTCAGTAGGGCAGTCTCACACTGGAAATCTTTAGAAAACCGGGATACTTATGAAGTTATTTTTAAGTCAAACAACATTGTTTACTGGTACCAACAGTTATGTTTGAGCTTGAACATAATGAATTCATGTTAGTCCTAGCTTTCCTTCGAGGTTCAAAACCTATTTATCAGTATTTTATACATTTGACCATTTCATGTGGTGAGTATTCTACATGGAACTTAAGGAAAGCATTGGTGCAGGTCATAGTATAGAACTATTATCTGTGGGCCACGGTCAATAGCAACTTTTCCCACCAGAATTTGTTTTTCAGTGCTAATTTCAGAGGTCTGTGATTAATGGGTATATTTTTGAAGTGTGCACACAGGTAAGAAAATGTGTAGTATATACTGTCTTAAAATTCAGGCAGCATTTCCTACTAATATGCAACTTCCTAGACATCTACACAAGTGCTATAAATATAAACAGAGCAAGTGTGGCTTCTGTGAGTCCATGTGCTGTGCACTAGCATTGCTTGTGAGTGTGTGGGGTGAGTGTGGAGAAAGCAGGCATGGAAGGAGCAAAGAGGGGACAAGGATCAAGAGGCTAAAATCTTGTTGAAAAATTTCAAAGTAGTAGTTATGAAGGGATATTTAGATAAAATGCACAATTATATTAAAACATATAATGTCTCATAAGCTTAAGATAGAAACAAACAGTGCTTTCATTTTCAGTTCATTGCCTAGTTGAACTATTTAGCTTTGTACATAGATCATGCAAATATTCAATGGCACAATACTAGAATTACAATGAGAACTTTGAAAGTGAATGGGAGTAACATGTATATATGTGAGCTAGCCCTTCACATCTCTTATGATGGATGCATCATGACTCATTTACCACTTCTAGGCCTCACATGGACAGTCAGTTTATCAGTATCCAATTGGTATCATTTTTGCCTCTCTGGCATCTCTGAAACTGGCTCTTGAAATCCTTGAGAATAGCCAAAGGAACACCCTCGGGCTACTGTATGAGTCTGTATGCATAAGAACAGTCATGCAGGGGAACATTACCATGAGACAGATGAGCCAAAGAAAGGGAGCTGCGAGGCAGCAAGTTTCAATTCAATGCAGACTTTTATCTGTAGAGTTGTTAAGATGGAACAACTTCGTCTGAAAGGTGCTGACCTCCCTGTCACCCACGTGACAAGCAGAGTCTAGATGTCTATCTCCAAGTGTGACAGCTGAGGCAGTATATGCAGCGACTGTCAAGCTACTTTACCCATCCTCTAACCCATCAGAATTTTATATAACAGTGGGAATCTATCTCTCAGCTTCTTTCTGAAGTAGCTTATGATGATGCGGGCCTTGCTATGGGACTGGCTCCTAAAAAAATGTCAATGTAAGTGACACTGGTGAGAATAGAACCAGACTCTACCAGAATAGGAAGGAAAGGAAAGGAAAGGAACTTTGGAATTCATAGAAGTTTTTCTCCATAATGTTCCTATGAATAAAGCTGTTGCTGTGTAGAGTAGTTGTAAAGGCAACTGTGTCTCTCAGTTAAAAGACAAAGTACACTGCAAGTGTCTGATTTCCCTCTAACTTTCTGAGAAGGTGACTTCTAGCCTATGTGTAAACTCATGCTTTTTGACCAAGCACATGTGCTGTTGTTTTCTATTACAGACAAGCAATCCTTTCCATGTGGGCATTCTTTGCTTTACCCTGGACATGCTTGTTCTTGTAGATGCAATCTAACACCTTCACAACAACTAATCACCAAAGAACACAGTTCCCCAGCCTTCCCTGAGAAATGGATACATCTGTCCTACTTATATCTCTGACATCTGAGTTTCACATGCACATTTTATTGTGACCAACAAAATCAGGGCATGGGATCCTAAACTTTAGCTTATTGTTTTTAAATTCTTTCACTTAAGTAAAGTTAGTAAAAAATTTAATATGGAGCTTCTTTGTATTTTTTATGGTGAGGAGAGTTTTTGCCCAAATATGTGTGTATGTTACACAGAAGTATATGCATCATTTTGAATATCTCTCCCTCACACACATATATGGGTGGTTTCTTGAGGACTAGCTTAACATGACTGAAAACCTCGTCAGTTGGACACTATTAAGGTGGAACACAAGTAAGGACACTACAGCCTAGAAACGGAAGATGCCTCACAGGAAAATCTGACAGCTGGTCGGCGCAGCTGGACTTGATAAAGCAAACTTTTATTTTACACTTTACTGGACTACTTGCATTTCTTTTCAGGAAACATTATCAGTTATATATACAAATACACAAAGTGCATGTCTGTGAGAAGAAAGTGATTAAAAAGAAGTCTGCTTGCTCAGTATATATCATTTCATGAGCTACAAAGGAATGTGTCAAGGATGGAAACTGTGAGCTGATTTTATGGCTGCATGAGTTCAAAATAGTTGATGGGAGTTACTGTGGTTAGGGCACTTGCAACAATGTTATATTTTCCACCTGAAACATTAATATTTAGATCTATATGTAGTAATGTTTATTCTCCCTCACAAGTTCCCTCTTCTTACCCCACCTTTTTCTTTCTAAACCAAATTCAGAAGCGAAGCTGGACTGTATGTAACTTCTTAGGGAGCCTTCGAACACAGCACAGGCGGCACAGGGTGTGGAGTTTTGTGATATAACTATAAGACGGTAGCCAACTTGTCTAATAGGAACCTGCTTTGTAGAAAATGTGATTTCAGGTGAAAGTAATTTGGAATGAAGGGTAAAAATGACACTAGAGGAAGATTTATGCCCTTAAATAATATCGTAAAAAGGTTAAAAGTTAACACCTTCTGAATCATCTCAGTAAAGGACAAAAAGAAGAATAAGTTCAATGGGAGTAGGGGAAAGTTAAGCCAAAGGCAATGAGAGGCAAAATAAAGATGCGATAACTCAGTAAAAAGTAATAATCTAAATGAGCCAATAAAGCATTTGTAAATAATGTGAACTCAATGACAGCATTAGCTATAGATATATAGCTACCAGACAGTGTAAGATATATTAAAATATAGAAACAATTTAGTGCAATAAACATGAAAATAGGAAAAAACACATTCCTTAGTAAAAGGATACAATCTTAGGAAGACAAATGTAAAATTCTGAAATGTTGACCAAATGTAGCAGTATGCAAAATGATCATCTAAATGTATCCATGGCGCAGAGCAGGAATCCACACAAGGAAACCAGCTGCAGTCCACTAGGGGAGCACTGTGCACTGTGAGACTGTGGAGGGAGAACTGTGTGTGTGCTTCATGAGGCATGCAAAACAGTCTCAGAATTAAAACTCCACACAACATTAGAAAAGCAGGAGTGCTTGCTTGCAAGGGGTGCAAGCTCTAAACACAACACTTACACTCTGTGGTAAATATTTAACATGGCCCTATAAAATCTGGAAGGCGTATTATTTTTTTTTCTCTTTGGTTTGTTTTGTTTAAGATCAGACAGAAGTACCAGATCAGAAAGTCTGGCAAGAAAACAGAAAAAAGTAAGTGCAGGAGATTTCAAGATGTTCTATTACTATTAAAGACAACCATAGAATTGTCTTATTGAAAGCACCCTATGACTTAATTAGAAGATGTATTCAAGTTGTTAGGTATGAAGAAATCTCATATTCAACAATATTTTTATAAGACAACAGTTTATATATAATCTTAAACCCAATGATACTGTAAAATAAATATTAGTGGAAAGTGGGTTACCACTTCAAAAGAAGATGTGAACCCCATGCAAACAGAGTCTAAGAGGTGGCTCTAAAAGAATGTCTAAATGTGAAAGCTACAGAAAAATGTAGTAAACAGAGAAAAATATCTAAGTGAGAATCTCTGTGATCTTGGAATGAGACAGAATTTTTTTTTTCGAGACAGGGTTTGTCTGTATAGCTCTGGCTGGAACTCACTCTGTAGACCAGGTTGGCCTCGAACTCAGAAATCCACCTGCCTATCTCTGCCTCCCAAGTGCTGGGATTAAAGGCGTGCGCCACCACTGCCTGGCCAGAATTTTAAATGGTAAAACACTATGGATTTAATTACATCAAAATGAAGAATTTTCACACTGAAGGGTAACATGTACAACCTTTTTATGTTATGAGAAAATGTGATATTAAATTTATAGTGTCTACCCAATGAAGAATGTTTAAATTGATAATGAGTAGAACAAAAAGCATAAGAAACCCTGGAGAATCATGGGAGGTAGCAGCCCGATTAGAAAGATAAGCTAAAGAGTCTTAAGAGTCCTCCAAAAGACAAGGCAAACTTTAATAGATCTCAAACCGTTAGTGATCACAAAATGGAAACAAAAGTAACATGACTGTCATCTGCCAACAGCTGCCATTTGTCACAGTCCCTGACTTGTCCAAATGCTAACTAGAGCTATCATCCTGGCCATTCAGGAGGGCTGACGACACTGTTTGCACAGGCAGATTTGAACTCTGTGATGCAGACTACTGCTCTTGAGTCTACACAGCAGTAAATACTCTCATGGCTTACGCTAAAATATTCTGTGAAGTGTTGTTTTTAGTGGGAGCAGGCTGGGAGTGTTAGATTCCAGTGAGTGAACACACTGATAGAACTTGGCAGCTGCACACTTTGACAGAGGCCTAACAAGGAGTCACACATTTGAAACACACTAGGCTGGCTCAGAGCATCCAGGGAAACATGCAATACAGCAACCTTTCTCTCTTTCTTTTTCTCTCTCTCTCTTTCTCTCTCTCTCTCTCTCTCTCTCTCTCTCTCTCTCTTTCTTTCTTTCTAAAAAAATAGTGTATAAAAAAGTACTATTCCTTATATAAGAATATAGACAAAAAATAAATATTAAATAAACCCAGTACAATGGGCTTGCTGAGCAACCAGAGGGGACATGAGGCAGGATGGAAGTTAAAAGGAAAGGAGAGCTTGTGGCCTAGTGGTGATGAGGTGCATTGCCCGGGGGGAGTTTGGCCATTTTCTGCATGCGAGGCTCAAAAGCAGGGAAGAGACCAATGATAAACAAGTATAGAGGAGCCAAAGAAGCGGACATTCAGGAAGGAAGTCATCTAATTGATTATAGAAGAGTGAAATAAAGGAGTCATCTAACTGATTACAGGAAGGGTATAGGAAGAGATGGGCCATAGCATTAATGGGTAGGAAGTTATTGCTTTTGCCTTTCAATACTCTCCAAATTATTTATGTTATATTAGTATGTATGCATGCATGCATGTATCTGTGTGTCTATCATCTGTCTGTCTGTCCGTCCGTCTATCCATCCGTCTATCCATCCATCCGTCCGTCCGTCCATCCATCCATCTGCCTACAGTACTGGGGACTGAACCTAGTACGTCCTGTATGCTAGGTTAGCGCTCCACCATCGTCTAAGCACAGTTTAGATATTTAATAGTAGTACCTTATTCCTCCAATCTAACAAAGCTTTTCATGAAGCTTTACAAGATGATTCAAATGATGAGCAAAAGATGAAAAGCAGCCTATACACCCTTGAAAGAACACAACTTGGAAGAGGGAACATTAAGACATAATAATTGTAGTTTTGAGACAGTACAGTATTGGCACAGAGACAGACGGACACATGGGTCCCAATCAAGCTCCAGAAATCAACCCTCACACATGGAAATTTGTATGATATTCCATATTAGTGGAGAAGTGATGAATTGTTTTTAAAAATTAGGGGCAGGAAGGATTATCAAAACTCATAAAAAACTAGATTCTTATCTGTAAAAAAGATCATATTAAAGAGTACTATAAATTTCATAGTTTTTTAAAAACTAAAACATTTACAGGGAAAAACCTTAGTGATCTGGGGAAAAGAGAGTAATTTTTAAAACAGTATACACTAGAAAGGTAAGGACAAAACTGAAGAATTATAATGTATTGAAAGATTCCATAAATTGAAAAACACAAAGCTAGATTAAGATTGTGTCCATTAACACAATTAGTGGAAAAAGTAGCAGATAGTATTGCAAGCTAACCAATAGCAAACAAGAAGGAGATAAGCCCCTCAAGAAGAAACTCAAGGATCAGTATGAAAGAGGATGAAGCTGTATCCAGCCTCTATCAACAATCATAATAATGCAAATTTAGACTTAGGTGAGGCCTGAGGATGTGGCTCTGTGGTAGAACATTTGTCTAGCATGCACAAGGCCCTGGTTTAACAGTGCCAGCAGTGCAATAGTGCACACATGCTCGCATACAGTGCTGGGTGGTCTTGCAGATGACCTGACTTCCATTCTCACCAACTAAATGATGGCTCAAAACTGCTTGTAACTTCACTCCCCGGGGTATAAGTCTCTCTTCTGGCTTCCACAGGTACCAGGCACACATGTGGTGCAAAGACAACACATGCAGGCAAAACACTCAAATAAAAAAACAAAACAAAACAAAACAAAACTGCAGAACTTCCAGTGAAAACTTACTTTATAGGTTATCAGACTAATAAAATCTAAAAGACTGGAAATTGTAAATGTGGCCGACAGAGATGGTGACAAGCCAGGGTGGCCACACAGGGACATTGATATAGGTGACTGAGTGTAGATGTACTTCCATGTGACCATCAAGCTGCTCTGAGCACATAATCCACAGGAGCTCTTATGACCCAGGAGAAGGCAGGCATTTATAGCAGTGCTACAAAGAATGACAAAACTCTGGGCCTTCTACTATCCCTTCACTAGAGGATGGGTACATTTGGTATAGCCGCAGAACTGGCCACAGTTCAGGAACAAAGCTCTTTACTGAAATGGATCAATTTCAGAAACCACATAATGAGTGACAAAGCAAGTTTAGAATATACATATTTGTTATCAATACAAAAGTAAAAAAGCAAGCATAAATAACACTTGTATTAAATATGTATGTATTCTGGCATAAAAATGATAAATATGAGTCACTGAGCTGGCTCAGCAGCTGAAGGCACCCACAGCCACGCATGAGGACCTGGGTTTGATTCCTAGGACCCACAGGTGAAAGCCCTGCCTCTGCACCCCCTCCCTTTCCCCTTCCAGGATAGCAGAAGATCAAGGAAAGAGAATAAGGAAGGTGCTTTGGGGAAGCTCTGTGGCTTAGAAGTGCAGTTCATGATAAAAATCCTATGCAGGGATTTTCAGGTCTGATCTTAGGCCATTACAGAGAATTCACTTGCTGGGTTCTCTGCAGAAGTTGCCCTTTGTGTGGCAGGCTTGGTGACAGTGGTGCAGTACAGTCTCTGAAGGCTGGTCCCAGGACCCAGCTGCTCATGCTTTCATGCTGATATGGTGATTCATTCCCTCATTAATTTCCCTCCCTCCCTCCCTCCCTTCCTCCCTCCCTCCTTTCTTCCTTTCTTTCCTAGTTTGAGGATACTCTACCTCTAACATGTCTCCGTACCTAAATTTTCCCTCCCAACTCCTCTTTGTGTTTGACTCCAGGACCTATAAACTGCTGGACCACTTGCCTGGGGCACTTTCAACAGCAAGCCAACCCGAATATTGTCTCTGTCCCTCCTTGTCCTGGACACAACACTCTTCTGTAGAGGAAAGATAAATGGGCATGTCATATGCTTTTGGACTCTTATTTATGCTCCTGGAGACATAAAGTGTGGTTCTTTCCTCTTGGCTTGCTGCTGTACTTGGCTGGCTCCTGGCCGCTCAGCGCTTCTACAACTTGGCTAAACTGGTGGAAGCGATATATTTCTTAAGTTGGGTGATATAATGAAGCTACTTTGAACTTTGTCACAAAAATGTATTAAGTTTGGTGGAAATTGACTGCTTATTCATCCAGAGTCTGACAAACTGAGGAAAAGCAAGATGCAGAAGATGCAGAGGTAGACAGGGGATGTTTGGAACTGAGACACCAACATGAAAAAACAAATTGTGGTCTACAGAAGGGCCTTATGGGGCTGTCTTGTTAGCCGGGTCAGAAAGTTGATCCTCACTCAGTCTACCTCAAACTCTGTGGCTGAACTGTACTGTCCACCCATAGAAGCAACTGGATGTGAACATGTCTTACTCTTTCATTCTATACATCTTAATTCTTCAGTAGCAGTAGCAGTAGAAGCAGCAGCTGCGGCAGCAGAAGCCCAGTGCAGGGTTATAGGTGCTGCTTAAAACCTTCACTTCAAATCCAATGAAGTTTACATACAATTTGTTTTTTGCTTCAACCATACAAACTCTGCATGCATCTGTCCTGGTCTGTTATTGCTGGATAGATGTGCTTGAACTTATATAGCTCTCCCTGGTCCCTAAGAACGAGGTTCTCATACCTGACGTTCCCTATCAGGCCTCATGACATCATAAGTGGTATGTAGAGGCCTGGGGAGATGATTCAGTGGGTAATGCTTGCTGTGAAAGCATGGGAACTGAGTTTTGATCCCCAGAACTCAAGTAAAGGTTAGGGACAGTAGTATGTTCCAGTGCTGTCAGGAGGGAGAAGGTAGCTCCCAGGGGTGCACTGGCAAGCCAGACCACCCAAAACAGCAAGTTCAAGACTCACTGAACTCCACAATGGGTGGAGAGATATAAAGGAAGACACTTGGGATTGATCTGTGACCTCCACCTGCACACAAGCAGGGGTGAGTTCATTTCATACATAGGTGTACACACATGCCCCCCCCCATAAACTCACACAACCCACATGTGTGTACGCACACATGCAAAACAGTAGATATCAAAACTGCATGGTAGTTCATGTTCTGTCAGATAACACTTTTATAAAAGACTAAATTATATTTCATGTTTATATTGTATGGCTATGAAGTAACACATTCTCAAAACTGAAGTAGAGGTCAGAGATTGCCTCACATTTTCATAGCTGTTTACATAGTGCCATTAGCTATAATGTATGCTGTGCTTTCATATTAGCTTATTTGATCTTTATCATGTCCATATAATTAGGTACATATCAATTTTTATATTTTTCATATAAACTATTCTTTTCTTCATATGGACTTGTAGCTTTTTGCAAAGACACCATTACCAAAATTCCCAAAAATGACTAATGTAGAAATTGGGCTCAAGCAGCATTTCTAAGTAGGAGCCTCCCCCCCCCCCACCAGCATGGCCCTTGCTTGGATGGACAAGCCCACCCGACAGCTTTGGTCTTTGGGCTGCTTTCCTTACCTCCAAAGAGATGGAACCCTTTCCTGCAGCTCGGCAAGGGCCATTTCGCAGAGCTGGATTTCTGAAAACTTTGTTTGATTTTCAAATATTCTTTAGTAAAGAACGTCTTCGTGGCATTGTTCAGTTCTAGAGTAAAAGGAAAGAAAGGAGCATTCTGATCATTAATTTGAATAAAATGGCAAGAATGTGATTGACAGTCAGACAATTTTGATAATAAATTTAGATCTCTTTAAGTCTGTAAATGTAAAAATGTATTTAATTTTAAAAATTCCAAATATGTCACCCAAATTCCTATTTGAAGCAGCTTTGAAACTCTGCTTACATATAGAATGCTTGTTTTGAGGGAAGGTCTGCATTGGAAGGCATGCCGGTGCACACAGACTGGCTGCTGTCAAGAGGACTGCTGCACACTAAAGAGCAGAAATAAACAGACAGCAGAAAAGAACTCACCACAGGCCAAACAGAGGCTATGCATGGCCTTCCCTTCAAATAGCAGACAACCTGAGAGCCACAGAGCCACACAAGGGCAGGCAGGCCTAGCCAGAGTCTAGAACTTCTAGAACCAGCTCTCCTTGGTGCAGCTTGTACTAGAGAGGGCAGCCAATACAAGAAACAGGCAGTGTCTCCATCAACTGTCTGCCTTTATGTTCATCCCCAATGACCCCATGTATCACCTGACACCTCTTTGCTTTCTTTCCTACTTCTTTGTGAGCCTTAGCCTATTCTAGTTGTACACAATTGTTTCCATTTGACCTATCACTGCCTTAGGTTGATGCTCAACAAAGGCAAAAGTAAAACTCATTCACAATTTACATTTAATAAGGCTATGTATGAAAGTGGCAACTCCAGCTCCATTCCTGAATCTATACCTGTGGGCCAATAATTAAAGCACATGAGTTAGAATAAAGGAAGTTTTAGTCTTTATATTTATATAGGCTGGGCTTGTTTGGCTCCTATATTCTTTGTCCTTTACGTGTTTAAATGCCTAACTGCTTTCAGGGTGAGGATCCTTGTGCTGTTTTCTGCAGAGATGCACATGTGTTTTCCAACAGTCCACTCAGTCCACTGCCAATGAACATTCTTTCAGTCAAGATGTCTATCTCCTGGCAAAGAGGAATCATCACCATCTTACCACTCTGTGCCATTCACACTCATGAAGGGGATAAAAGACATCATCAATGACGTGTAACATTACCCTCTAGGACTAATGATTTTAATTTGTATAATTTTCAAAAAATCAGGTATCTGATAGGTGATATCATATTGTATTGACCATTAGGGAAAATAACACCACATTCTAAATGTCCTCATAAATAGACCGAGGTGCTAAGGTAATGAAGATTCCAAGATACAGACAACATAAACTAAGCAGAGGAGTGTTGTTACCTCAAGAATTTTTATTATTACCCCCTTTACCAAGTTCTATAATGTTGGTGTAGTAAACAAAGACATCAACACATTTTCTCTTATTTGAACACTTACTTGGAAATATAATTGACATCTGGCAAAAAAGATTTTACAAATGCAAAAGCCAGCCATTAGCTTTTTCTGGGAGGAGATGGGAAAAGTACAATCAGTAATGGTGCCTGAGTGACTGTTGAGACAAATGAGAGAGACCCATTCAAAATGCCAGCACTTCACTTTCAGACTCAGTTTAACCATAGTGAGAAGCTAAGTTTAAGGTCCTAAGCCCTAGGGGAGCTGGGGACTTCCCAACAGCTGACCAGCTTCTATTGTAGGGAAACAGTTGTCTGAGTCCAGACATCTCAAGGACAACTTCTCCATTCTCTTGGTAGGGTCAAACTAAATGTTCCTAGGAACCTATTCCTATTCTGATTGGTGAAAATTCTGTTGCTCAACCCCTTATGTCAAAATATGATTGGACAATGCTATGGCCCACCCCGCTCCTCCTTGATTTGTGATCTCATCTTTTAAATATGCTGTGCAATTTTTATTTGGGGTCACAGTTCACTTGTCAAGTTCATTATGTGGCTCTGATTGGTCAGTAGCAGTTTGATCACAATAAATTTTTGTCATCTATATTGGCCTAGTGTTTGAGTTATGTTGGATTTAAATGGACCCCACTATTCTACTTCTGGCTTAAAGGAACTTCACAGATAGTGAGCTTTACAAAAATCAGTGTAGTGGAAGACTTATATAACATTCAGGGTAAACAAATGAAGAACAGTATGATTGTGGCAATTATTATAATTTGTAAGATATATTGCAACTGAAGCTGTACATGCACCTGTGTGCCTACAGCATGATCTCGTGAGATTGATCATTTTGGATGATTTTATTTGCCACACTTGAACAGAGAGACATGTAGAGAGAAGATCAGGAAATCATTGCTGCAATTATTGCTGGCCCAAGTTAGAGCTGGGCTTAATGCTTTTTAACTGTGGGGTTCTCTGTCAGCTAGCAAGCTGCTTTTTTTATATCTGCTTCCCACCTAATCTCTAGCAGAAATTTACTCTATGATCTGCTATGTGCCTGGTACTCTGATGATGTATTTAGGGATAGAGATTAATTAAATCTAATTCTGTCTAAAGGACATTGTATTGGATCCATGTTTTCAAAATGCCTGGGTAGGTGTCAAAATCACTAAGATACTTGCTAGAAAGGCATGTTCATCCAGATAGTGGGGGTCATCACTGTGTGTAAGTGGGCTGTAAGTCTGTTCTCTCTGGAATGATTCTGATTCACAGCTAGAGGTGAAGCCACTGGGAGGAATGACCTTAAGTTCTTTTTGGTTGTAATAGTATTTAAATGTATTAAGCCTTACCTTGAATTTCTATAAACCTGAGTAGTACCCTTATCTGAGGCTGCTATTCTCCTATAGATATATATTGTTCCACGTCAGTGGCATTTAAGCTTGAAAATCCAGGCATAGGCAACAACAAATGGAGCATCCAACATTACATCTCTTAAAATAACCTGAGAAAAACACCAAGGACAAGCTGGAGACAGGAGAGAGGTGACAGAACCCTCTGTGGCACTTTCAGCTGCTACTATCAATTGGAGAGCACAGGCCTCCCTCTTTTCATTTAAAAAAAAATGTATTTTACGGGCTAGCAGAAAGAATGGAAACAGGCAACCTCAGAAGGTAGGCTATGGCGGGACCCTCTAGAATGTACCAGAGACCTGGAAGGTGAGAGACCCTTAGGACTCAGAGGGAGGGACCTTAGATGAAATGCTGAACAGTGGGGAGAGGGAACTTGTAGAGTCCATCTCCAGTAGAAAGATGGGACATCAAATGGAGGGATGGGGTTGCCATTTCACAATCAAAAACTTTGACCCAGAATTGTTCCTGTCTAAAAGAACTGCAGGGACAAAAATGGAGAAGAGACTGAGGGAAAGGAGGTCCAGTGACAGGCCCAAATTGGGATCCATCTCAAGGGGAGGCTCCAATGCCTGACACTATTACTGATGTTACTGTGTGTTTACAGAGACCTAGCATGCCTGCCCTCTGAGAGGCCCAGCAAGTAGCTGAAAGAGTCAGATAGATACTTAAATCCAACCAATGGACCGAAGCTGAGAACTCCTTTGGTTGAATTAGGGAAAGGCTGGAAGAAACTGAGGAGGAGGGCCACCCCATAGGAAGACCAGCAGTCTCAACTAACCTGATCTCTCAACTAAGCAAGATCTCTCAGACACTGAGCCACCAACCAGGCAGCATATACAGTAGATATGAGGCCCCCAACACATATACAGCAAAGAATTACCTGGTCTGGCCTCAGTAAAAGAAGCACCTAACCCTCGAGAAACTTGAGGTCCAGGGAGTGGGGAGGTCTGGTGGGGTGAGTATGGTGGTAGGGGTGGAAGGAGATGGGAGAGAAGGAATGGGATGAGGAACTGTTGGAAAGTGGACTCGAAGGGAGATGACTGGACTGTAAAAAAAAACAATTAAATAATAATAATAATAATAATAATAATAATAATAAATAAAATGTAGTTTATTTATTGTGTGTGTGTTTCAGAGGGGTGCATGCATGCCATATAGCTTGGTTGTGAAGGTTAGGAGTAGGTTCTCTTCTTCTTCCATGTGGGTCCCTGAGATTCCATTCGAGTCATCAAGCTTGGCGATATGTGCCTTTGCCAGAGGAACCTTCCTGATGTCCCGGGTTGTGCACTTCCTATTACAAAGTACCCTAGAACTTGGCAGATACAATCAATATCCAATTGAATGTACCGGAAAATATTGAAAGCTTTACAGCTGTTCAGATGAGACACTTAGTTAAAGTCAGTGGAAATACCAGTAGAAACTGTAGCATGTTATGCTTTCATTTAAAAACCAGTAATTATGAGAGGAAGGGGAGGAGGCTCAGTAAGTATGATACTTTCTTTCTGTGTGTGGTGTATGCTGATTTGAATAAGAATGGTTCCCATGGGCTCATATAGTTGAGTACTTGGTTCTCAGTGGGTAGAATTGTTCGGGAAGGATTAAAAGACATGGCATTTTTGGAAGAGGGGGTGTCACTGGGGGGGGTGAGCTGAGATTTCAAAAGCCCACACCATTCTCAGCACTCTTTGCCGTCTTCTTCCAGTGCCATGCTTGGCTGCTGCCATGCTCCCTGCCATGATGGTCATGGATTCTAACATTCTGAAACTGTGAATTCCAAACAAACTCTTTCTTATATAAGTTGCCTTGATCATAAATAAATGTGTTGGTAATAGCATTGAAACTGTAGCATCTGAATGTGATGCTTCATAAAATCAAAGTAATTACTACAGGAAGGGTCTAAAGTGGGACCAGCCAGGAGCACACAGGCCACAGGAGTGGTGGAGCAGCTGGGACAGGGCACTTACAGTCTCCATCTGCACCCAGGAGCTGGGGCTGTTCCACAACCCTCTCTGCACAGGTCCTGCCAGGGGAGAGTTGGTCTCCCAGGAATGGTAACACAGGCTTACAGGCCCAAAGGAAGGACAAGCTTAAGCCAGAGCCAGCAGGACCAACTAAAACCAGAGATAACCAGATGGCTAAAGGTAACTGCAAGAAACTTACCAACAGAAACCAGGGTTATATGACATCATCAGAATCCAGTTGTTCCACAACAGAAAGTCCTGGATACTCCAACACACCGGAAAACTTAGATTCTGATTTAAAACCACATGTCATGATGATAATAGACGACTGCAAGAAGGACATAAATAACTCCCTTAAAGAAATACAAGAGAACACAGGAAAACAGGTAGAAGACCTTAAAGAGGAAACACAAAAATCCCTTAAAGAATTCAGGAAAACACAACCAAACAGGTGAAAGAATTGAATAAAACAAATTCAGAATCTAAAAATGGAAATAGAAACAATAAAGAAATAACAAAAGAAAACAACTCTGAGGATAGAAAACTTAAGAAAGAGGTCAGGAGTTATAGATGCAAGCATCACCAACAGAATACAAGAGATAGAAGAGAGAATCTCAGATGCAAATGATACCATAGAAAACATTGACACAACAAAGAAAATGCAAAATGCAAAAAGATCCTAACCCAAAACATGGAGGAAAACCAGGACATAATGAGAAGACCAAATCTAAGGATAATAGGTATAGAATAGAGTAAAGATTCCCAACTTAAAGGGCCAGTAAATATGGTCAATAAAATTATAGAAGAAAACTTCCCTACTCTAAGGGAAGAGATGCCCATGAACTTACAAGAAGCCTACAGAACTCCAATTAGATTAGACCAGAAAAGAAATTACTCCTGTCACATAATAAAACACCAAATGCGAAAAACATAGAAAGAATATCAAAAGCAGTAAGGGAAAAAAGTCAAGTAACATATAAAGGCAGATCTATCAGAATTACACCAGACTTCTTGTCAGAGACTATGAAAGCAAGAAAATCCTGGGCAGATGTCATACAGACCCTAAGAGAACACAAATGCCAGCTCAGGCTACTACACCCAGCAACACTCTCAATTACCATAGATGGAAAAACCAAGATATTCCATGACTGAAACAAATTTACACAATATCTTTCTACAAATCCCGCCCTTCAAGGGATAATAAATGGAAAACTCCAACACAAGGAGGGAAACTACACCCTAGAAATAGCAAAAAATAATCTTAACAAACCAAAAAGAAGATAGACACATAAACATAATTCCACCTCTAACAACAAAACTAATAGGAAGCAACAATCACTTTTCCTTAATATCTCTTAATATCAGTGGACTCAATTCCTCATTAAAGAGACATAGACTAACAGACTGGATATGTAAACAGGACCCAACATTTTGCTGCATACAGGAAAGACAACTCAGTGACAAAGACAGACACTACCGCAGATTAAAAGGCTAGAAAACAATTTTCCAAGCATATGGTCCCAAGGAACAAGCTGGAATAGCCAATCTAATATTGAATAAAATCAACTTTCAACCTAAAGTGATAAAAAAAAAGGGACACTTCATACTTATCAAAGGTAAAATCTACCAGGATGAACTCTCAATTCTGAACCTCTATGCTCCAAATGTAAGAGCACTCACATTCATAAAAGAAACTTTGCTAAAGCTCAAAGCATACATTGCACCTCACATAATAATAGGGGGAGAATTCAACACCCCACTCTCATCAATGGACAAGTCATGGAAACAGAAACCAAACAGAGACA
>JADRCD010195617.1:8037-29555 GCA_019843815.1 Montemys delectorum | reverse complement strand
AAAAAAAAGTTGCAAGGATATAGCTCAGGACTAGAGTCCTTCCCTTTCTTCCTTCCTTTTGTTTTCTCCCAAAGTCTAGTACGTGCTAGGTAAGGACTCTAGTCCTGAGCTATATCCTTGCAACTTTTTTTTGTTATTAATTTTGAAACAGTTTTAATAGTTTCCCAGGCTGACCTTGAACTCACTCCTAGCTCAGGCTGCTCTTGAACTTGCAACTCTCCAGACCTTCAAGACCCTCTGACTTCATCTCACACATCTTTTCATGTGATTCATATTGAACCGATTGCTATGCTAGGCTTTTAATATTTCGGCCATTCATCTAGTTATTCTTTAAATGTTTGTTTAGGGCTACTATGTGCCATTGCACTGGGCCAGAAACTGGAGTTGCCAAAGAGAAATCGTGGTCCTTGCTTTTTAAGTAGCTCACGATCTTTCAGAAGGCCATCGTAGCCTGAGCTGATGATCTGAACTCAGGGCTCAGTATGGAAAACAAAAGACCAAGGACTGAGCTTAAACCTTAGCATCTCCACTTCCAGAACTTCATAATCACTGCAGATCTCAGTTTCTTTATCTGTAAAATGGGAGGAAGTGAGAATGCAAGTGGGCCACGTTATGAACATTCTCTTCATAGAATTTTAGAATCCATTTGTACCTTTCAAAAGTCAGCCATGCATTGGTTTGAAATTTTACAAAGATACAAATTCCAACCAAGTGGGTACCATTTTGAAATTAACACTGCTACTCTCTCCATGGAACAAAAGATAAAACTGAGCAAATTACCTTTGATATCAAAAGGTCAATTATTTGTAGGTTACAAATCCTCCCTCCTGTGGTCTTTGGCAGGAAACATGACTGAGTCTCTGGGAGTGGAAAAAAGAGGATGGGAGGGCCTTATCTAGTGTCTTGGAGTCAGCAGGGAGCTGAGGTCAGGCAATGGGAGAAAGGATCAAATTTAAATGAAGAGAAAGGTTAAAGTTGCTAGCAAAGGAGCTGGACTTCAGTGAGGGTCCAGGTGAACAAGGCTACTTCACATAACAGTTTTTTCCTTTACTTATTCAACAAAATATTCTTCAGCACCAGACTGAACAAGTGCTGGTCACACTGTGTGATCCCTCTCCTTGGGAGGTTTGTGATCTAGTAGGAAGATCAGGCATTTCAAAAACCTAAAGGTGAGTGACAACCACTGGCAGATTAGTCAACGTGGCCATAGAAGCAGATCTGGCCTGCAGTTAGGGAGGCGGATCTGTGATACAGGGAAAAGAGCTACCAAGGAGTAAGGGAGTCTCTACGCAGACATGGAACAGATAAACTTGATGGAGCTAAGGAACAACATGAGCTGACGGTAGGAATCATGACTCACCAGTATTTACCAGCTTTTGGGGAAAAGGGAGAAGAAAGATTGAACCAGAAAAGCAACCGTACTTTGCGTTCATCCATAAGAGGGTTTTTGTACAAATAGACAGAGAACACTGAGATTCTCGAGTGTCAGGACTTCAGAAGCGGCGTCAGTGCTAGTAACTTCTTCTAGAAGGACTTGCACGGGAGCCCAGGCTCTTGTTTTTCATGAGTAAACCATGTGTGAGCTTTAAGAGCTCCTGGAAGCAGAAGCTGAGCATGAGCATCACTCAGTCTTAATCAGGCTCTCTCCAGCCCCTGCTTCTGATCCCCGAGTCTTCCTGAGGACTGCTGGTGCTCTGCCCAGTGAGAACCCGTGAACTATAGCCATTTCTGTTCCTCTAGGACCCTCAACAAATGCCTCTGTGTGTTATGTGGGGAGAAAAACAGGGGATTGACAATTCAGCAAGTCTGGGAGAGAGATTAAATTACTACTTGGGCTTTTATTTTATGCCTTATTGGAGAGTTTGGTGTTTGTAACATGCATTGTAAGTCTCTAACTGGAAACACAATTAGGAATATTTTTCAAACACATTTGATACGAAAACATGCTTTTCCTGGGAATTCTGGGCAAATGCGTTTCAGAGTTTGTTTTTAGTAACTGCTACTTAAGTAAGTACCTTAAGTCTGAAACTTCAACACTGAACTGGATTGTAGAGGTCACTTTGTCCAAACCTTCCATGCAACAGAAGACTGTGACTAAATCCCAGTGGCCTTAATCCACCTTGCAGGTGTCACTGTGGACACACCTCTTCCACCAGATACTGTGATGCTGTAGGAGAGAAAAGTGGCACCAAGAATTATGATGTCCCTACACACCATGGTGCGACTGCCAGCCAGTTCCAGCTCTGGCCCTCAATTTCAACAAGTACTAAGCATCTGTGGTGCTGAGGACTCAGTACTACCTGACAAGTACCTGGCACACCAGAATCACATAGAAGAATTGTCAGCTAGCTAGTGTCCCACCCCAAGAAACATACACCCTGCCTTATACAGCTAATTACATGCAAATATTCTTTGTAGGCTATGCAAATGCTCATGGCATTTTCTATAGTGTTGGGTGTTAGTCTCATTTCTAAGGAAACATACTGAACTTAAGGGCCAGGAGAAACATTCTATTTTATCCTGCTGGTGCACCAATCTCCCAGCAAGCTCTTTGGTTGTATGACCTGGTGTTAATTTCATTAAGAACAAATTCTGAACTCAGGCTTCAGAATTAGAACACTGCATATTTATGAGTGGTGTGTGTGTGTGTGTGTGTGTGTGTGTGTGTGTGTGTGTGTGTGTGAGCATGCACATGGAGGCCAGAGATCAATGCTGGGTATCTTCTACAATCCTCTCCATCATATACTCTTGAGGCAGGGTCTCTCACTGTACTTGCAGCTCACTGCTTCCCACTACACAGACTGATCAACAAATTCCTGGGATTCTCCTTGTTAGGAACGGCCGATATGTTCTCGTTAGAAAGCACCACACTCTGGGACCAAACAGTTCCATGTAAGAGGTTTAATTAAGAGGAGGAGAGGGGGCAGTAGCACGGAAAGAGAAGGAGAGAGAAGAGAGAGCAAAAAGGGCGGAGAGAGGAGTGTTTCTCCTTTATATCTGCGTGATGACGTATGTACTGCCCAGGTGAAACTGGGTAGCCCTAGGGGTTCTTGGGAATGGGGGGGGGGGCATTGCCATGGTAACAGATCTGTGGTCCTGCCTCTTTATAGGTGCAGGCACTCGGTGATGCTAACACTCCTATCTGCCTCCTCAGAGTTGGGTTCTTGCAGGCATGCACCACTGTATCTAGCTTTTATGTGAGGTCTGAGGCTGAAACTCAGTTCTTCCCACTTGTATGGAGGCTCTTTACAGATTGAGCCATTACACTGGACTCCCTTTTACATTTTAGAGAAATGGGTACAGGCTCCATGAGGAGAGGCAGTGTACTAAAGTTCTTACATGGCTCAGGAGCAGGCAGGTCTCATCCGAGAGGAGCTGGTTCCTTCCAGGTTCCCTTCCACCAGTGACCCTTTAAAACTTTTCTTGGATCTTGAGACCCAACAGGATAAAGTGTTTTATTGCGGAGTCATTATGCCTTGGTAATCCTAGGAAACTCCCAAAGACTTTTGTCTCCTCAGTGGTCTGGGAAGATGTTGTTTGCTGAAGAGGGAAAAAAAGTAGACCATCAACCCTCAGGGTGAGCTCAGTCCATGCTGGGCTCGCTATTTCACAAGCAGTCAGGAAGGAAGAGAAAGTACTGGACTCCAAGAGCTAGCCTCCTCTGGCCTCGTTCCCTGGGGGAGCAGGTGCCAGACCACAGCCCTGACAGTTATGCAAATCAGATATACAGACTGTAAAAACAACAACAAAGGGCACTAAAACTCTCTGAGCGTGCATTTTAGCCAGCGGTGAGTGAGGACTGAGAATGGCAAGCCTTGATGTCCCTCTCCAGTACTGATCCAGGGAACAGCTTGGGGACCAATATAGATGGGACAAGGGCAGACTGTCACTATGGCTCTGGGGTCTCCTCTTCCTCCTGCTCCCTGGATGTGTGTTTGCTGGTGTCATATGTGTAGGTGGGTATGTCTCCCAGT
The DNA here is from genome assembly GCA_019843815.1 of Montemys delectorum. NCBI lineage: Eukaryota > Metazoa > Chordata > Mammalia > Rodentia > Muridae > Montemys > Montemys delectorum. Next base: position 25,581 of record JADRCD010195617.1, on the reverse strand, counting down.
AGGTCTCAGGTTCTACCTCCAGCTGACCTGGGGACTTGAGGCACCCCACTGGGTGAAAGCTGTGTCAGAATTAACACAGGCATCGTTGAGTGACACACCTAGCCTATTGGGTGGACTGGAAAATGCCCTAACTATCTCACTTCTGTGGTTGTGCCACAGAAATTGGCCAGTGGTGGCCTTCTCGGAGCTCTAACGATTCCATTGCCACCCGAAGAATACCTAAAAAGTGTTTGATAAAATCTTAAGTTGAGAGAAGACCCCCAGCAGAAGCAGCCAGCGTGGTGGGCCTTAGTTAGCATCTGGACCATCCTTGATGTTACAGACAGGTAAAGAAAATGGTGCAGGGAGGCTTGCGCGAAGATGCACAGTTAATAGCAGGGTAGATTAGAAATACAAGTTCTTTCTGGACGCTGGAGTGGCAGCCCCGGGGCTAGCCGACCTAGGCTAAGCTTATTATTCTATGCAGCAGCTGGGAAGGAGCACTCTGCCACACAGTGAGGGTCAGAGAATGTTCTGGCATTAATTCCTCACTTTGAACCCTCAAGAAAACCAAAATAATATAGAAGGTTGGGAGTCCCCGCTTTTATCTTGTATTTATGTCCTTTCCTTCAGGTTCCTTGCCTGGCCTGTTGAAGTGCACAGACAAGTTGACTGGAAGTTCCCTTCTCTGCTTCAAGTCTGAAGGAACAAAGAGTGACTGAGCCACCTTACTGTCAGCTTTCTCAGTAGCCTCTCCATACCCATTGTCCCAAATCTAGGGTCAAGTTAGATGGGAAGGAAAAACTTCTCAACAGGCCACCTCACCATGATGTCATCTTAAAGCTACAGCCATCATGTCATGGGAATCAGCTTGTCCTCTTGAGCCATGTGGTCTTCTAGAAACCTGAGATGAGGTCAGCCAGACCACACTTTGACACCTAATTCTGAATACCCCTGCCCACACACAGACACTTTAGCTGCTGTATTCCAATCCAGAGCTTGTTAGTACCCCAAAAGTGGACTTGGGGGCCACTGAGATGCATCCCTTGTGGCTGCATTGATTACATTTCTGTTTCTCACCATCTCTTAGATCTTTAGCTATTGCTCTGGGGCTCTGGTGACCAGGCCCCCAGTTCATTAGGATTTGGCTGCTGGGTCTTGGCCCTAAAACTCTACTTATAACATCCCTTCCCTTGACTAGGAGGTGACTTGAAAAAGGCACATACAGACCAAGGCTGGAAACTTGGTCCTGGTCTCCTGTGTTTTTGCAACAGCCCTCATCAGTAATGTGGTTCAAGATGAAGGCTGATAATGTTCTTCTAAAACCGGTCTGTGAGCTTGTTACCTAGCCCTCAGAGAGATCACTGGTGGAGCAGCTTCTATAGGAGTGGAATTAAGAAGAGAGAAAAGGGCATTTTAAAACAGAGAAGTGCACCCTCTCACCTTTTCAGACATTTATTAAGCACCTACTAGGTGCCAGGCAGCAGAGAGACACCATCCCAGACAGCCAATCAGGACCATCTTACACAGCCTTCCTCCTGGATGTCAGCTGTCCAATTCTGAGCTTTGTGCTGGCTCTCTTTCTTCCTCTCTCTCTCTCTCTCGCTCTCTCTCTTTCTTTCTTTCTTTCTTTCTTAAGCCACCAACAAGACTCTGACCTCTCTGGGAACACACAATGCAGGCAGTCACTCATGCATTAACAACCACCGGGCCCCAAAGGTCGTTTCTATGACAACCCCGGGGTCCTTAATGACCCTGGCAGGCCAATGATTTTGTTTTGTTTGAGAGTGAAGGAATAATAAGTCAGGCTGGCTGGCTCAGGCGCTCACTCACCCCTCTCCCCCTTGCCCCCCTCTCTACTGCTCTGATATACTGTTCATTATCTGACTGCTGCACCAGCCCCAGAGACAGCGGCAGCTAGCTCTGAAAGACAAGAGCCTGACTGCAGACAAAGAGCTCTAAAGGACCAGAGTGTGCCTCGCATCCAGGGCTACCCAGCTTCATTAATTCCATGGCCAGCTGGGAAGTACGAACCTGGACTCTGGGGTCCTCAACTCCTGGAGTCCAGGGGTTGTTCAGGTGAACCCCAAGTCCTTGTACAGGGTCCTGCCGGGAGACCTTTCTATCAGGAGGTGTGCCTGATTTACAGACAGCTAGCGCTGCTCAGGTAGCAAGACCTATCATTTTAATGATGAGATGAATAAGGCGATTGATGAGCAGTCCCACTAGCCTCCGTGTGGAGGTTCAGTAACTGAGGAGGCTGGGCCTGACTGCGAAGACAAAGGCAGCTGCCAGGTTCACCGCTGACTCTTGTCCGGGTCCCGGGGTGGGGCCCTGCCCCCTTGCTTCCCCAGTTCCGGGTCTCTTCTTCTACCTTGAGACACTTCCTGGGGAGGAAGCTTTCATTGTCTTCTGATCTTGGGGGCAAACAGGCCTCCAGCTTGTCACATTAATTTTCAAACGCGACGTTCGACAGCCTGGGATTTTGCTAGCAGACACTTGGAATGATTTTTTTTTTTTTTTTTTTTTTTTTTGTTGTGTGTGCACAGCTAAAATCCCCAAGAATAAGTCATTATCCTCTAACAGGGAGAAAAAAATATCAGCTCCTACTGGCTGCCCCATGGCCCAATCAGCTGACTCATTCTCCATGCTTTCCCTGAAGTAATTAGCGTTTTCATTTTTCCCAACCTGCCTATTAGATAAACTCCAGGTTCTCCTTCAGTTGAAGCACATTTTTTGAGTTGGTGTGCCTCAGCCCCTTCCTAAGGAACAATAGAAGGCACTGGGAGGAGAGGAGGACAAAGAAATGGGTGATCTGGTCTTCTATGCTCCCACTTGGATGGTTTCATACCACAGAAATGACTCTGGGACAGCATGCTACGTTCAGGGTCCCCTGGGTCCCCTGGTGAGGGAGGAGTCCAGCATCCTCTACTAATTCTGGCATGGGTTGAGCAAAGGATATTTGGATCTTTAGAGGGCAATTTCTAAGCACTCAAAGGTTCAGAGATATTGTGATAGCTAGCTTTAGTTGTCAACTGGACATGACCTAGACTGATCTGGGAAGAGGGCTTCCGTGAGGGTTGGTCTACCTTGAGTCAGACTATGGGTGTGTCTGTGGGGAGCTGTCTTAACTAAGTTAACTGATGTGGGAAGACCCAGGTCACCAAGGGGGTACCATTCCCTAGGCAGGGGTTCCTGAACTGTGTAAGAGTGGAGAGATGGGGCTGAGCCCAAGCAAGCAAGCTTACGAATGAGCATGCCTGCATCCGTGTCTCCTTGGCCCTGACTGGATGTGGTGTGACTGGTTTCATGTTCCTGCCTTGATGACACCATTCCCCTCATGATGCTCTGTCACCTGGAATTATAAGCAGAATAAACACTTTCTCGCCTAAGTTGCATTTTCGTTAGGATATTTGACTACAGTCACAAAAATGTAGCCTGGATGAATGTGGTGTAGGTCAGCACCTGCATCCCAGCGCATGCCATCTCTTCGTCTTGTCTCCTTTGTCTACTGAGGGCTAATTGAAGGGCAGGAATGGGATGTTCTGGGAGAATGCAGAGCCTGTCAGTGCATCAGTGAGGAGTTGGAGCTGGCCTGGGGCTGAGTTCTTTGCAGAATGGATAGAAGGCTTCTCCCATGTTTTAGATGGGCTGCTATAGACATGTTCTTGTATAGCTTCTCTTCTGCTTGGCAGATGTAACCACTGATACTCCAGGGGTGCTTCAAAGAAGATAGAACATGGAATCCTTTCAACATCAACATTTTAGAGTTTTCAGATATGGTCAACTAATTCTAATGTTCTAGGACTTGTTTCTAGTTAAACAAACAAACAAACAAAAAATGATAACACCTTTCCAGAAGATTCCAGGGACCATCTGTTCATGTTCTGTGCTAGAGGCCCTTGTGTGGATGACCTGTGGCTGGATAATAACTTTGACCCTCCTTGTAAGTTCTTGGAAATGATACACAGGACCTAACCTGCACTCCTACATCCTATACAGGCAGTCCTGTATATGCTAAGGAAGTGACAACTTGGGGCCAAATGCTCAGGATTGTGACATTGGCTGGAATGTTCTGTGGCATTCTTCCTAAGTACAGCTTGCTCATTGTACCTCCCTGTATACCTTTGTTGCATCACAGAGTCTAATGAAGGGTCCTGGAGTGCAGGAGATCATGTGCACATCCTATGGGTGTGACACCTGCCTGGTCCAGAGCTCTCCCTTGGGTGAAAGAGGGTTCTGCTGTCCAGAGCAGAGGGAGGAGGGACTTTTTCTCTTCTCATAGTACAAGTGAGCTTTTCCACTCTAGCTTTCTAGGATCCACATTCATTGGTACGATTGGTCACACTTCTCTCCTGACACCTAGGTCTCCCATGGTTCCCCATCTGACAGTAGCATGGCTTGAGTCCCCATTGGTCTAAAACCTTTCATTTCCTTGTGAATATCTTCCTTTGCTCACATTCCAGGTGTTGCTGTGTCCACAGCTCTGTTTTCTGCTGACAGTGAGTTCCTCAGACTCCCAAATTCACTTACCTTCATCTCTCTGACGGACGGACACCTTGCCAACTGTACGGTGTCACTTTGGGTTCAGGAAATCTGGAAGGACTATTTCATCATTGTTCCAAAGTTACTCTATTCTACTATGAATGACCTCATCCCTTGAGCTTAAATTGGGCAGCAGTCTTGAATGTCAGAAAGGAAAAAGTCTTGGGTGCAATGCTAACTAATCCTTCCAAGTACATGTCCTCACCCCAAGGTGGGACTGCTTAGCAGTGAGTGGTTTAGAAGTTGGCAGTAGTAAAACGATTTGGGGAGTGTACCTTGTCATAACTACACCTATTTCCCACTCTTCTCCCCCATCCAATGCCTACAGAATTCAGTGGATCTGCACTTCTGGATTTCTCTTGCCACCTCCTCTTCCCCGTTGCTCTGGGCTGCACCCTGGTTGTTGTAGTTGCTGTAATTCCCCTATGTTGCTGTAACCACCCCCCCCCAGTTGAGCCTCTCCTAGCACCCCTTGGTTTTTCTGCCAAAGCACAAGACTCAATGAGACTTGTTAAAACCCGACCTTCACCGTCTTTTATGGCATGAGCCCTGTGGGCCTCAGCTTGCTTTCCTATTGCCCAACAGTCCCTGGTATTTCCTTAAGCTGGAATGTTCCCCCACTATGAATCTCCCTTAAATCTAAGTGTTTCCAGATGTTTCCAGGCTCAGTCAGGGTCACTGCCTTCTGCAACCAGTTCTAGCTCTGCAGCTGACAGGCAGTCTCCGCCATCATCAGAACCCCTGTGTTCTCTCCTCCATGGCAAGATTGTGCAGGCTGCTGCAGCAAATATCACAGTGATAGGGGGTGGGGAGCGCCCATGTAAGCTACCAATTTCTTCACTATCCTGGCACTTAGAAGTCCAAGATCAAGGTTCTGATTAGTTCAGCTCCTGGATCATCATTGTGATTTGATAAACTTTCTTTGGTGTGTTCTGAGGGAGGGGGCTGTGGAGAACTTTCTCAGATTCACTAAGGCTATGGAACTAGAGCCTCTACACTTATGACCGCTTTTAATCCTGGTTCCTTAGAGGCTTTGTCTCCAAACACAACTCCATTGAAGGTTAGGGCGTCAACAACTCTCTTTTTCTAAGGGTTAAGTAAGAGCAGGGATGCAGACCTTCACTCTGAAACAGATAACCTGTCCTGGTTGGTTACGAATACATCTCTCCCCCCTCAATGTCTTGAGCCCAAGGTAGACAAAGGCTCTGTCTCTGAGCTGTATCCCCCAGACCCCAGGCACACATCTTATTTTCTCCTCTAGGCCAGAAACATTCCTAGGACAGAGTCTGCATCTTTCTTTTTTATGATCCCTCTGAGTGATAGGTGCCTAGCTAATATTTGTGATATTTGTGAGCTTACAAATATGATGCTCACCCCACTTTATCACCAGAGTTCCATTGTGACCTGAAATAGCCCTGGGACTTTACCCATGTTCTCCCTCTACCCAAGTCTGTTACTTTCTTCCCGGGACACCCAAGGGAGCTTATTTGATGCTTCTGTTAGTCTACTGAGGCCTGGTAGAGATGTCCACCTGATTACTGCGCATGTGTACTCACAGAGTTCAAGTCCCAGCTTCCTAATGCCCCTCTCATGGGGACTGTCTATGTGCTACTGGCCCACTCCAGGTTTCGGGAACTTAACCGTATTGCCACTTCCATGCACGCTCCCCAAGTGAGTTTCTAGAGGGCAGAGACTATTACTTTTTGTTCCCCGTACCCAGCCTCTGATATGTTCCTTGATGGCCAATGAGAGCACAATTAAATATGATTGAAAGAAGGAACAAATAAACCCAGTAACTTTCAACAGCCTCTACCATTCCAACACCTGAGATGGGGATTTAAAAGTAAATGTCGTGATGATTCAGGCAACTGCTTTACAGGCGTGTTCACAGCACAGTCCCTTCTCAAAGGCTCCATAATGGGGTGACGAGATCAGTCTACAGAGGAGATGAAAGGCCAGACGTCGGGGCTCTATGTCAAGCTCTCCATTTAATTTGAAAAGGGAATTTCCGTACGACAGTAGTTTCTTACTATTCACTAGAAATATGTCACAAAACATCACAGATACTCAGTCGCAGCTACTTCAACTACAGCATGTGGTTTCCATGTAAGGGAATGCAGAAAAGCAGATAGGAAGCCATTAGATCACAGAGAATTTTACCAGTACGATGGAGGAATGCTCTGATCAGTGATAGAGCCCAGGAGTCTTGTAGAGAACTGGACATGTGTTCCCCAGAAATATGTGCAGCAACTATAAAAGCTCAAAAATAATGTTCCCCATTTTAAAGCTTAAAAAATTGAGACCCAAAGAAGAATGTAACCTGTATCATCCACTATAGAATGTACACACACACACACACATACACACACACACACACACACACACACACTAGTAACTAATAGGCCATTTTTTTGGTTATAAGAATTCCAGTGGCAATACTGGGAAAGTCGAAATGTAAATGAGGTTCTGCTATCAAATGCCATTGGATACCTGTTTAGTAAAGATTTCAGCTATGGGGCTTACACTTACATTGAAGTGGTCATTTAAATGAGTCCCTTAGTGGTGTAAGGGGCACAGTCGACATTCTGAGGATGGAACCTCCATCCCTTCTCCAGAGGGCAGTGACTCCATCTTATTTCTCTTCCTTCATATCCTGCTCAGCACAAGTCTCTGCAGGGTGAGTTTTCAGGAAGAGCCCCAAGATGAAGCCTGTCCCACTACTAAAGGACACAAAGCAGTTAAGGGATAATTTTGTTTTCTATGTGTCGACTCCATTCTGGTTGTTCACACCCACCTCTTCCATTGACACCATCAGACTACAGGTTCCCCCCCCCCCCCCCCCCCCGCTCCTGCCTCCAGTTCCATAGCTGTCCTGTGACCTCACAGAAAGTGACCCAGAGGATCATTCTTTATCTCTCTCTCTCTCTCTCTCTCTCTCTCTCTCTCTCTCTCTCTCTCTCTCTGTCTGTCTTATTTCACTCACATCAAAGCTGCCCATTAGGAAGGGCCTTCTAGTAAAGTGCTTACTTTACAAACAAGAGGGCATGAAGGACATAAGTTTGATCTTCAGAACCTACCTTAAAGGAGGAGAGGGTGAGGACTGGACATGGTGGGCAGTATGTACCTGTAATTCTAGCACCAGGGATGTGGAGATGGGTGGTAGCTGGAGCTTACAGATCAGCTGGACTAATTTACCTAGACAGTTCTAGAACAGTGGGAGAGACCTGCTTCAGAATGGACAATAACAACAAAACGGTGGAGAGCTAACCTAGAGAAATGAGACCTGGGATTGTCTTTTATTCCTTTCCCATGCACAAATGTACTTGCATACACACATATGTGTACACATACACATGCAAACACACACCCACACCACACCCACATGCACACACACACACACACCACATGCACACATCACACACACACATACCCCACACGCACAGACCATATACACACACACACACACACACACATACATACATACACACAGACCATACATACACACACACACACACACATACACACACACACACACACCTGTCTATTCATCTCTCCAAGACCCTGTGATGAGCTACTTTGTTTTTTGTGCTAGAATCTTACCTGCAATTGCTGATCCATATGCAATTCAACACACGGTGGTGTCTTTACATTTTCCTTAATTTAGGACTTAATGTGAGGGATTCATCAATGTGGCTGAGGTCGTTGCCTGTCTTTAATTTCCATCCCGTCTTCTTCTATAGGAGCAGAGTATTGTTGGAATATACGGTTGGCCTCCCTTGAGACCGTGCTCCCACCTGCCTTGAAGCCACTGCTGTATTTTGATTGTTACTCAGTCACGTTTGAATCCAAGTAACATAGCTCAGCCATGGCCATGTGACTAAGTTGACTAAGCCTTGTCCAGTTGCCTGAGAAGTGTTTACCAAGAATAAGTTCGAGGCCTTTCCCAAAGAGACCAATATGTACCCTCCCTTCCCGCCTCCTATCCCCTTCCCTCCTCCTCTCTCCCCATCCCTCTATGTGATTACTTGTCACAACTTTTGCCATGGTAGAGGGCAATCTTGAGTGACAGTCGTTGACTTCTACCTCCTTTGAGACAGGGTCTCTCTGTTGGTCCATCGCTTACACCAGGCCTGCTATTCTGTGAGATGCTGGGGCTTCTCCTGTCTCTGGTTACCATCCTGAAGTAAGAACAGTGGGATTATGGACTCACACTACCACACTTGGCTTTGCATTGGTTCTGAGAACCCAAACTTAGGTCCTCACACATGGGCAGCAAGTGCTTTGCCTACTGGGTCATCTCTCCAGCATCTATCCAGACTTATATATTATTAAGCTTCTGATGTATTTAAGCCACTGCTATATTTTAAGTTTTGGTGAATCCCAGGTAACATAGCTGAGAAGGATTATATTGCTGTTTTGTGGTGCCACGCCACGCATTAGCTGGGCTCAATCTCATTCACAAAGTGCCAGCACCACTTAGTTTTGGTATAAACACTTCAGAGATGGAAGAACAAAAGGCCTCAGGTGGCCGTGGGACTGTCAGCTTCTGGCCTTGGTTTGGCTTCATCTCCTTGTCTTCAGTCCCCATTGTCCTATGATCCTACTGCTTAGCACTGGAATGCTCATTCTGGGATTTCATTGAAGTACAGATGGGTCTTCACCTGAGATTATACAGCTTAGGGTGAGAGGGAACACTTCCTACCTGACTTCTGGCTTTCCTGTTCCTGCCAGTCAGTAGATGCTGGAAGCAAGAAGAGCAGATTCCATTGAGTACCTCGGGCTTTCTCTAGCTGAGAAGCACTGTGTACTCTGGACACTTGACCTCTGTGTCCCTCCAAAGCACACGATACAGGAAGAAGCATTTGGTACCTGACTAGTTTCCCATACTCCTCTTTGAGTGGCTTCCAGAGAGAAATGGAACCTAAAGAGTGTTCCTCAGTCTGCTGAAGAACATCATTGCCCTCTGTCCCCAAATCAAAGTGGGCTGGAAACTCTGTCCTGGGTCCTCTATGTGAACAAGGTACAGGGGACAGCAGCTTAGTCTGAAGCAGCACTGGGTTCCTGTGTGGCCAGCTGCATGAATGTCCCGGTGTGGGCTCTCCTGCACCTCCCCTCTCCTCTCGTCTCCCCAACTTGCACTGCCTCTTACCCTTTGTAGGATAAAGCCTATATTAGCTTTCCCCAGCAGTTTGTTATATAAAATGCTCCACATGACAGCTCAGAGTTGCCCTGGCTCTCCCATTTCCGGCAACCCCTTAAGGATCTTTCTTAATGTCCTTGCTCTATAATCCATTAATTTCTATTTTATGACTAGAAACTTCCCTTGGTATTTTTTTTTTTTTTTTTTTGCTCTACTCATTTTCCTCCTCTTCTTAGCCCCTCCCCCCTCTTGGCATTTTCTCTCAGCCAGTTCTTCTCCGTATTTGATCCAACCCTGCTTTGTCTTCAGTAAGGCCTGTGTTCCAACATTCCACCTTCTGTGAGTAGGGAGAACAATCATCAGGGCAGCTCTCTGTAGCTATGACAGAATACCTGAGGTGATCAGTCTTTGGGAAGAACAGGGCTGAGGGAACAGAGCAGCCGTGAACGTGCTTGCTACAGAAGCATGAGGTCCTGAGTTTGGAACTCTCACACTCATGTAAAAGCCGGACAAGGCAACCTCTGGGCTCTGTACACATAGTCACGCGCAGTCCCCATCACACACATAAATCACATGAAGCAAAACAGAAAGAAAGAAGTAAGTAAATAAAGTGACTTTAAAAGAAGAGAGGTTTATCTGAGCTCATAGTTTCAGAAATTTCAGCCCATAGTGCCCTGTGGTATCGCCCTGAGTGATGACTGAACGTGATGTGTGGATGTCTGGGAAGCAAAGGAGAAAGAGAGCCAGGAACTGGGCTTCTGATAGCCTCTGCAAAGACACAGCCTCAATAGCCTAATAGCCTTCCACTAGGCCCACCTCCTGAAGCTTCCTGCCGCTCCTCACAGGACCACAGGTTGACAATGGAGCCTTTAGTATGTGGCCTGAGGAGGAATTTTAAACCCAGATATCACAGTTTTCTACAAATAAAAGAATGGAAATCACCCTCTGCTCTTCTCAGATTACATTAATATTCATTCAGCCTCCCTCATCCTCTCCTCTACTATCTGAGGACTGAAATCAGACACTAGGTTTCATATAGCTCCTTGCACATGGTAAACTTGCTTTCCCTGACACACAGTAGGTTTGAATTCCCCAATACACATTGCGTTCTTAATTCTTGGCACATAGTAGTTTCTCAGTTTCTGGCACACAGTAGATTCTCAATTCATAGTAGGTTCTTACTTCTTGGACATAGCAGGCTTTCAGTCCCCAGCACACAGTAAGTACTCAGATCTTGGTGCCTAGTAGGCTCTTGGCTCTCAACACACAGTAGGTCCTTCATGAATAGTGACTGACAGCCACCAGGAGCTTTCTTTGTTTTCAATGTTTCAATGAATCCTCACGAGGCAACCAATGGGTGCCCTGACCACTACGCAAATGAACACCTTCTGCTTTTCAAAAGGCACCATTGACAGAATGAAAACACAAGCTACATTCTGTGAGAAAATAAAGAGCTCATATCCAAATATTTAAGGAACTTTCAAAAAAATCAATCTTAAGAAAACAGCACAATAAAAAAAAAGTGAGCAAAAGACTTGAATAGAAGCTTTACAAAAGGTGGTATTTGGATGGGAAACCACATGAAAAGATGCTCATCCGCATTAGTAATTAGGGAAATGCAAATGGGAAGTACAATAGCACAGGACTGTCAGAGCAGGTAAAACTTAAAACACTGTTGGCGACTCTCAGACTCTCACGTAGCTGCTGGGTGTGTGAAAGAGCCCAGCTCCACTGGTAAATTCTGTTTCTTAAAAAGTTAACTCTCTTCTTCCCATGTGACTGAACCTTTCCATGTTTACTATTTCTCCAGAAGAAACAGAAAGCACGCCCAGTACAGCCTCTACACAGCAGCCTTACTCAATCAGGAGATAGCCCAAAGGCCTAGTGACTGAGAAGGGAGAAACAGTCCGTAGTCTATCCTTCCAAAAGAATATTACTCAGCCATGAAAAAGGATAAGCAGCTGGTAGTGTGTCCACTACAACTTGGACGGACCTAACATGCTAAGGAGGACAAAAATATCTAGACTGTAGTGTGCAACCTTTATGTTGGGGGCCAGGACATGTGAGTGAGTGCACAGTCATAGAAAGCAGGTAGTGACTGGGGCTGGGACCCAGAGCTGCAGAGCAGCAGAGCTAAGAATTGCCAACTGGAGAGCTTTGGGCACAGGTGCAGGCATGCTCAGTGTTGTGTGGTATCGGGAAGTATCTGATGAACTGCATGAATTGTGTGGCTTGAATATATATATATATATATATATATATATATATATATATATCTTCTGTGTGCCAGGTTGCCTAAAAAAAAAAGCTATTATATCAACAAATAGATAAATAAAGCAGTAAGCAAATGCTTTTGATTACATTTCTTCAGTTCTCTGCCCTGCCTCCCTCTCCCTGAAAATAAGAAATTGTTAATAGAGCTAGAGTCCAGAGGCAGGATTGGCCTTTTTGTGACACTCGCCAAGAGCTTCTTGACTTCGTTGTTGGAATCTGTGTCTGGGTTGGACCAGGGCATGTTAATAGCTCAGTGATAGCCTATGTGTGTCCCCGGGTTCACATGGGCGGACGTGCACAGGGCTCATGGATCTGCAAAGTAGTGAAATTGTCTTACCACAGACGTTTTCCACATTTGTCCTTCAACCTTCTGGCTTTCAGCCACACTCGGAAAGAGGAATATGGGAGAAGCCCGTAGGGAGGGATCGTTCGGAGACTGTAGCAGATGACGCAGGAGGATTTAGGTAAAAAGGAATTGGCAGCGGAGGAAGAGTCTGGAGCCTGTGCACATTGCAGAATGCAAGGGGAGCTTCCTGTGCAGTGTGTTGGGCACTTGGGTGCCTGGATGCAGCACATACTGGGTAGTCAAGGAGCTCACTGCGCTGATTTAATACTAGGTGTTAAGTGTGGCTCACGGCTCAGTCCTCCTCTACAGTCTCCACGCTGTCAAGGGAAGTGTGCTCAAAGCAGAGCCAGTCTCCACCAAAGTCCACGGAGATGCCTTGGTGGTGAGTTATTTGAGAGTGGGGGGCATTGATGAACAGCTAACCAGGCTTAGCGGAGGGCACACTGCAGCAGACCACATACCCCAAAGCAGTGAACCATGTGATGGAAGACCTTGGTGAGAGCTGGGGGTGGCTTGAAAGCACACAGGGTACAGATGGGCAAAGGGATTTCAGGACTGACTGTGTAGACCCTGGTGGTGAGAGGTCCCTCTGCCAGTGCATATGAAGAGCCTTTCCTTTGCTGGAGACCTCCCTGTTAAGTCACACTGCCAGGGCCACTCAAGGCTTCACTCATCTCCCTAAGCACTGACAACACACAGGTGACAGATGGAAATCCATGTGCACTGTAAAGCATTTGCAGAGGAAACAGCAGCGAATGTCCAAATTGGAGTCTTAGTGCAGTGGCTTTTTGCCCCGGCCACCTGCAGAAACTCTCTCGCCAGCCTTAGCTTGTCTTAGGACTTTGAACTTGAGGTCAAGGCACTGCAGAGACCTCAGATTCTTGGAGGTCAAGGGCTGAAATGGGAGCATGGTAAGGATAAAAACCTGGTGCTGGCCCTGCTTGGCAAAGCTCCTGGTCAGCTTCTCCTCTTGACCTCCTGCCTCTACACCTTGGTAGGAAACAGTATTAGCTACTTTTCCTGATTCTATGACAAAACACCTGATAAAAGCAACTCAAGGAAAGGGGGCTGTTTTGGTCATGATTTGAGGACGTACAGCCCATCATGGTGGGAAGTTACAGTGACAGGAGCCAGGAGTGTGAGGCAGCTGGTCACTTTGTATCCCCAGCCAGGAAAGGGAGCAAAGAGAGATGGATTTTGGTGCTCAGGCCTCTTTCTCCTTCCTGCAGTCAGGAGCCTCAGCCACAGAACAGAGTCATCCACAGTGAGGAGGAGTTTTTAACCCCTCCATTAGCTTAATCTAAAAGCTCCCTTGTAGACATACCTAGAAACCTGTCTTCTGGGTGATTCAAGATTCTGTCAAGTACAACCATTATTAGATGTCACAGGATCACAGAGCTAAACAGTACTGGTTCTTGCTAGCATGGTGATCAGCACATGATTGGTGGGTGTCTTGCAGGGGCTCAGCCGGAAAGTCCACACCTGTCTTCAGTGAGGCAGTTGAGGATTCTGTGGGATATGTTGCTGAAAGAGAGGTTGGTGAGGCCAAGGAAGGACAAGAAGACTTCCTGAGGAGCTGGGAATGTTATTAGAAGCCTTGAATCTGGTCACATGGTCAGAAACGTAGAAGAAGGAAGAGGTTTCTGGGGAGTCAGGTAAGATGGCCCAGAGGGCAATGGTCAAGCATGACTCACTACTTAACTCCCTGAAGAGTGCAAAAGAACAAAGCCAAGATGCTCATCACTAGATGAGTACTGCACTGAGTGGGGTTCTGGCTCTTGCTGCACACTCCTGGTATGGTATCTGTGACCTTGACCTTCTGGGAAGTGAGACTTTTTGCCAATGTAATTGATCCAGGTAAGGCTCTTTAGGCTCTGAAAGGTTTGACAAGATATATGTCTAAGAAAAAGAATGGGGGCAAGACACGGATACACAGAAGCAGGAAGCAGAGACAAGAGTTCAAAGTTGCCAGTGAAGGTTGCCAACAATTGCCAGGCAATGTGGAGAGGCCTTGAGTAATGCTCTCCTGCATCCACACGTGCGGTGGGCTTGGCTGATACCTCATCACACAGCCTTGCGACTCCCAGGGCTACAGAAAGACACACTTCCACCTTTTAAACTACCTAGTTTGCTGTAAGTTGTCACAGTGGTCCCCCCAAATGAACACATATCCCATGTTTTGCAGTGAGCTTTGCCTTGTAGAAAGTAGGGAGCCACAGAAGGTGACTTTCAGAGTAGATGCGGGGTAGACGTCTCTCAGAATTTGAATGGGTTGGAATCTCAGAGCTACAAAGCCAGGTGACATTCTGTCATCTCTCTGGACCCAGATCTGGAGTTTTAGTGCCAAGACTGAAAAAAAAAATAGCGTAAACATTGAAGAACAGATGTAGAGGCAAGCCAGAAGCCAGGCAGCTCCCTTCTTCTTTCCCTCAGCCTCTGAAGTGCTGAAACTACATCCCTGGCAGCATGCCCTGCTCTCTGAGAACAGGTGTAAGGGAGTCCCTGAGAGCAGGTGCTTAACTGAGGGGACCAGGGCTGGTGGGAACTGGGGTTAGCTGAGACACTAAGCAGCAGGAGTTCTGCCCATCTTTAGGTGCCTGACTATTGCTTGAACTTTTCACAATTTGTTAATGACCCGAAGACATAGATGTACCCACACACCACGCTCAACACCCTATAGTTTTGCTGTTGTTTTAGTTTTGCAACTTCTTTGCTCTGGCTCTATGCTGCTGCCACCTGTCTCAAGACAAGGCTCCTGTGAGTGAGTCAGTGGTGATCCATGCAAGAGAGAGCATGACTCTAGATTCCACAGGGTGAGAACATGAGGCCAGTCAGACACTATGAAACCACATGGAAAACGATATAGCAGGCTCCCATGGGCAAGCTCCTTTGCATTCTTCAAGTGAATATTTGCTCATCCTCTAATGTTTATTATGCCAGAGTTTGTGGGGCCTTGGAGAAATATAACCCTGAGTTCTAGCCAATGTGATGAAACAAACGAACAAACAAATGAGCAAGACAAACACAACCACTACCACCAACACCAACACCAAACAAACAAACAAACAAACAAAAACTAATGCCCAGACATGTTGTTAGCTGTTTGCTACTGGAATTCATTGGATAGGAGCCAGGGATAACATTAGCCATGTGTGATGGTTTGAATAGGTATGGCCCCTATAGACGCCTGTGTTTGAATGCTTGGCTTATAGGGAATGACATTATTAGGAGCTGTGGCCTTGTTGAAGTAAGTGTTGCCTTGTTGGAGGAAGTGTGTCACTTGGTGGGGGGCAGGGCTTTGAGGTCTCCTATGCTCAATCTATGCTCAGTGTGGTACAGTCTCCTTCTGCTACATGCTGTTCAAGATGTAGAACTCTCAGCTCCTTCTCTAGAGCACCATGTCTACCTGCATGCTGCCATGCTTCCTGCCATGACCAAAATGGACTAAACCTCTGAAACTGTAAGCAAGCCCCAGTTAAATGTTTGCCTTAATAAGAATTGTCTTGGTCATGGTGTCTCTTCACAGCAACAGAAACCCTAAGACAGCATTCCATATTGTATAAGATGCAGCCAAATCTCACCATGCAGTCACCAACTTCTGATGATAATTGAAGAAGCTGAGCAACCCGGACACTCAGAGCACAGAAGCAGAACATGCAGTAGGACTTCATGTGACTACAGACTGGAGGTGAGTTTTTCCCCCTTCCGAATGAGGACTGCCAAGGAAACAATGAAGTCCACCAGCTCTGCCCCAGTAGCAGTGAGAGCAGAAAGGGTGGTAGTTACTTGTTACTGACTGAGAAGGAATTCATTATGGCCAGTGTTCATGTCTGCACGTATGTCCAAAGCCCACATCAAGGATTAATTGTCAATGTAGTCTTTAGATGGAAAGCCTTTCCTTATGAAGGGCATGGAAGGCAATTACCTCATGAATGGGATTCATGACCTTAGAAAAGAGGTCAGTGAAACTGGACACACTTTCATGCCTTAAATTGTGCGAGAATACAGTATGTTGTGTCTTGAGAAGACATAGCAATGAACTTCTATTGTGGAAGCAAAAGACTAGGATCCACTAGACATAGCCTGCTAGAGCCTGAAGTGTGGCTTTGCCAGTCTCTAAACCATGAGCAATGGACTTCTGTTCTTTATAAATTTCCCAGTCTATGATATTCCGTTATAGCAGCAGGCAAATACCCAAGACAGCCAGCATCCACAGATGAAGTGTCTCCTACAAATAATTGGTAACTGCATAGTACTTAATAGGGTTTATAAAGTACTTTCCCCTGTCTAATCAGAACGCATAGAAACACTATTTAACTGAACAGTCACAAGCCACAAAGGCCTTAGGCTAGGGGCTGGGAGTTTAGTTAGATTTAGCTGGAACATAACTCAGAGAAATGATATAACTGTTTTGGAATTTTATGTATGGGAATGATTTTCTAAAATCATTCTGTTTAGATGAGAAACTTTTATTATTTATTATCCCCCTTAGTGATTGGCAGGGAATTTTAACGAAGATGTTACATAATGCTTGCAAGAGAAACAGACAAACCAAAAGGCTCATTTTTAGTTCCATGTCTAGAAAGAAATGCTATACACATTTTGGTGGATACAAGCTGGTTTTATTGTAAATGGTTATCAAACCATATTCTGACACACATACTTAATAATGTCACCTGACTAAGAACTTGAAGACTAGTATAAATTTTGGTGGCTAGATGGCCAGAGGCTGAAGCCTGCTTTGTAACTTTCCATATTGTAGTCCACGGTGTGAGGAATCCCATCACTGTCTTAGATAAGAAGAAGAATCTGAGATGGGAAGGTTTCTGGTGATGCCATTTTTGTCTTTTGGAAGACATCACAGTTTAAATACATCTCAAGTACCTTCAGTATCCCTTTCTGTCACTGGATGGGAGAGCTTGTTGGTAGGGATTAATCTTATGCTCAGCCTGGCCAGACCCCCCATGTGTGATCACACATAATTCTAGATATTTCTGGGTTTTCCATGATGATCACCTTTCAACTGGTGGACTTGAAGCAAACAGCATTTTGTGTGTGAGTGGTCCTTATCCAAGGCACTCAAGGTACCAAACAGAACAAAAACTGACCTTACTAACAGGTTTCCTTGGGTTCTTTCTGCAACCCCAAATCTACAGCCTGTCTGGTCAACCTTCTCTGTCTCTCTCTGTCTCTCTGTCTCTCTGTCTATCTCAGTGTGTGTGTGTGTGTGTGTGTGTGTGTGTGTGTGTGTGTGTGTGTG
>JADRCD010195616.1:0-39552 GCA_019843815.1 Montemys delectorum | reverse complement strand
GTGCCCGTGACTCCTCTCAGAGGAAACCCCACAGCACCGTGCCCGTGACTCCTCTCAGAGGAAACCCCACAGCACCGTGCCCGTGACTCCTCTCAGAGGAAACCCCGCAGCACTGCACCTGAGACTCCTCTCAGAGAAAGCCCCTGGCTTGAACTTCTAAAACCCCCAAACCTAGTGACACATTTCCTCCAACAAGGCCACACCTCCTACTAATGTCACTCCCTATAAGCCTATGGGGGTCATTTTCTTTCAAACTGCGTCACTAGGCAAGCCTTTCTACTACTGATCTGCATTCTCAAACCCTGCTGTTTTTATTTAAAAATTATTATTATTATTATTATTGTTATTTTTTTTTTGATTTTTGAGACAGAGTTTCTCTGTGTTGCCCTGGCTGTCCTGGAACTCACTCTGTAGACCAGGCTGACCTCGGACTGAGAACTCCACCTGCCTCTGCCTCCCAAGTGCTGGGATTAAAGGCGTGCGCCACCACCACCCGGCTAAAAATTATTTTTAAGGGCTGGAGAGATGGCTCAGTGGTTAAGAGCACTGACTGCTCTTACAGAGGTCCTGAGTTCAATTCCCAGCAACCACATGGTGACTCGCAACCATCTGTAATGGGATCAAATGCCCTCTTCTGGTGTGTCTCAAGACAGCTACAGTGTACTCATATAAATGAAATAAATAAATCTAAAAAAATTTTTTTTTAAATGTTAAAAAGTATTTTATGTGTATGGGTATTTGGGCTACATGTATATCTGTGCATACATATGTGCACCTAGTGCCTTCAGAAGCCAGAAGGTGTCACATCCCCTCAACTAGAGCTATAGATGGTTGTGAGCTGACACAGGGCAGCTGGGAATTGAACCTGGGTCCTCTGGAAGAGCCTGAGGTGGGTACTGCTCCCTTCTAGGTTGGGAAAGCAGAGAGAGGGTGTGTGTTCTAATACCTCCTCCACAGGCATACCCTCAGCGCTTACATCCCTCTCATCAGACTCCTCTTCCTGAATGTTCCAACCCTCTCTAGCATGCCACACGCTGGGGCCCAAGCCTCCGATTCGCCAGCCTTTGGGAGACTTTCAAGATCCAAACTGTAGCACCTGGTCTGTGGTGAAATTCCAGTCTTGTCTCTGGAACCAAACCCGGACTCCTACCTTACAAGGCTAAGGGCAGCTGTCAGGCTCTCACTGGATAGAGCCAGCTTGGCTAGTAGGTGAAGGCCTCTATGTGCACACCAGAGTGCCAGGAGGAGGAGGAGTAGAATTTGGGGGCAGGAGGGTTGTCTCCGCATTGATGGGGCCAGTGACTGAAAGTTCCTAGGATCTGCGTGTGCTCAGAAGACTTTCATTGAGACAGAGTCTCACTATGTAGCCCCAACTGCCCAGGCCTCACAGGGAATCACCTGCCTCAGCCTCCTGAATGGCTATTGGAACACACACCCTGCCTCTGCTTCCCTGATCAAGAAGGGAGCAGTACCCACCTCAGGCCCTTCCAGAGAACCCAGGTTCAATTCTCAGCTGCCCTCATGCTGGGATTAAAGGTGGGTGTCAGGCTTCAGGAGCTCTTGACGAACCACTTCTGGCTACTGAAAGGGTCGCGGTGGTCTGGCTTTCAGTGGCTTGTAGTCCATATCCCTTTCTATGCTAGGGAAGACTCCTTGCTGACAAGACACCTGAGAACGCGTGAGGGGTTTCACAGAGGCCTGAGGCCCAGGAGTAGAAGCCAGAGTTCATTATTGTTACATGTGCCCATGTAACGGCTGATAGCTAACACAGGCAAGGTCTCACACTGTGCTCTGGGGCTAGGCTGGAACTCATTAGGTAGCCCAGGCTTGACTTTACAGTGATCTTGCTTTGGTCTCCATAGTGCTGGGATTACGGAGAGAGCCCCTATATCCTGTTCTTTTTAGAGTCTGATTTGATTGCCAACACTTAAAGAACACAAACATGGTCAAGACCCTCTGGAGCTCAGGGTTAGGGGACAATTTCTACTCAGTGGCATTGCCCTGAGCCCCTTTGAGTGGAGCCCAGGTTCCCTAGTTGCCACAGTCCCCACCACTCCTCATTGTCTCCTCCCTGAGCTTCTGGCTCAAGCTCTTTACAGAGTCCTGTGAGCCAGGGTCCTATTGTACACTTGGCCCTCATGGCCTTCCTGGTGGAACCTGACTCACATGCCCACCCTGGATGGCATGGTTCTTAGCTCATAGGTAACTATGGAGCAGAGCGGGGGGGGGGGGGGGGGAGGATCTAGGACACAAACCTGATGATTACTGCTTAGGGGAGGATGGGACCCGGACTTTGGAGGCTGCTGCTGCCAGCATTTGGGAAGAAATGTTTTCTCTTTGGCACAAAGAAACAGGTAGAGAGGAAGAAGAGGGAAGAAGTCAGGGGAGAAGCAGGGAGCACCCCCCCCCCCAACACCTCCCATGTTGGAAAGAAGCTCAGAGACCAACTGGGTAAAGAGCCATGGACGATGTCCCTCACCCCTGGATCTTCAGTTCACTCTGCCCCACTCACTGCTCTGCCCAGTGAACTTCTGTGGAGTGTGGATGGGAGCTGAAGGCCTGTGTGAGGAGGCTGCTGGCAGAGGCCATGAGAGTGGTCCCAGGACCTGGCTCAGGATGCCCAGAGATTATGGAATTGGTATGATGGGGCGGGAAGCCTCCGGGAGAGAATAGCCTCAGTGCTAAGTTAAAACAAAATGAACCCAGGTCTAGAAGAAGTCACACTTAAGAAAATGACAAATTTGAGCTCATACAAAAAGGCTGGGCAGAGGGTTTATTGTCGTCTTTTAAAATTACATTTATTTGTTGTGCGTGCATGGCAAGGCTGTGGAGGTGAGATTCGGGTTTTCTCCTGGGGATTGAACCCAGGTCTTTAGACTGGGCAGCAAGTATCTTTACCCACTGAGTGGCCTCAGCCCGCCCTGCCCCCCGGCTTTTGACAGCATGGGCTGACTGGGGCTGATGCTTCTGGGGACCTGGCTTAGGTATGGACTCTCCCTGGTTTATCGGGCTAGGCTCAGTTCTGGGACTCTGTAAATGTGTTCAATAGACCAGCCAACAGAATCAGGCCCAGCACAGCCACAGCCACTAGAGACACATCCCACCACACCCCTGAATAGGCCCAGGATGGTGGCAGCTTCCAGCCGCAGCTACCCAGCTCATAGCCTGTCAGCTGGCCCAGCGGGCGCCTGGTGGCCAAGTCAGGGCTGGCACAGTACACATGTAGCAGGGCCTCTGGCATGTGGTCCTCCAGCCAGAGGCGTAGGTAGGTGAGGCTGCAGTCACAGTGCCAGGGGTTATGTGTCACATCCAGGTCCCACAGCTGAGGCAGGTGGTCGAAGGCACCTGGTGGCACTGAACGTAGGCTATTGTTGGCCAGCAGGAGCTGGCGAGTGTGAGCTGGTAGCACAGGCAGGGCTGTGAGGCCTTGCCCCTCACAGTTCACCTTTAACCCCATGGTTTCCAAAGACTGGCAGGTACAGGGCCTGGGGCAAGGCTGAGTTCCTGTGGTCACAGGCCAGAGCAGAAACAGGAGCCCCCAGGTAGTCATCCAGCAGGCAGGCTGTGGTCAAAGCAATGAGATTAATGTTTGTCAGCTCGTACCAGGATACCTATGCTGGACAGGGTATCTACCTTTTCTCCAGGCACCTGCAGAGTGTTGGGTACAGCCTAGGAAGTATGGTAAAGAGGGACAGGGTCTTCCTGGTCTCTGGCAGAGATATAAGGCTCTGTTCAGATAGGGGAGCAGGTGACTGGTAAGGGACTCCAGTCTTAGTCCCTGGCCACAGAGAACGGGAAAGGTCTTTCTGGACTGTACCCAGTCCTTTGCCTGAGCCAGGAGTCGGGCCAGGGAATTCGTTCAACACCGTGGCCTCTCTTCCATGATGCCTGATTCAAAAAACCTGCAGGGCTCACAGGGTGGCAGCTCAGAGGGGGAACTCACAGACCTCTCTCGGAAGCCACTCCTCTAGGCTAATGCCCTAGAGACTGGGAAAGAGAGGCTCAGAGAGGGAAAACACTTGCCCGGGGTCACCCAAAAGTCCATGGCAAAGTCCAGAGTCAGGAAAGTGTCTCATGACCATCTGGGTCTGCCTGGTTTGCAGCCTTTTCTCCTGGCTTAGGACTAGGGGCCGTTTCCTCCGTTTGCTCCCCCACCAGGGCCCACCTCATAGCTCGCTTCTGGGGGTGGGGGTGGGGGTGCTCACTGAATGACTCGTGAATCTTGATTCAGCCAAGTTGTCGGTTTGCAACTTAGAGCGAATGATCCCCTGCTTTCTGTCTTTTGGCAGAGAGAGTCCAGGGAGAGACAGAAGTGTACCCCCTCTTTCTGCCCGCTCAGCTGGAGTGGACACCAGGCAGGATGTCCTGCTGAAAATAAGGAGACTGCTTACCTGTGAGGCCTTGTCTGGGACACATCTTTTGAAGGCTGGTGCCATCCTGGTCAAGGCTGCCATGGCGGTGTGTGTGCGCGCGCTCGAGCTGTGGGAGCCGGCGGTGTGGCTGCTGCTGCCGCCTGATCAGAGGAAGGAAATGGTGGAAATAGCCTGGCTTATCCCCTAAGTACAGCCCTGAGGGCTTGTCAGGGCCAGGAGGCACCCAGGGTCCTAGGGCCCTGGACATAGAACTGCAGACCAACCGCACCTTAAGGGAGGGGTACCTCTGTACCACAAGCAGCCTGTGGTCTTGTGTGATGGGTCTGTGGGCCAATCGAGCTGCCCATGGCCTGGTGCTGGTAGTTGGGGAGGGCGTCCTGGAGGAGGAGAAGAGTGACGGCTGGCTGTAAGTTGTTCTTTATAGGTGTGGATGATAGTCCTGGCACTTACCTCCCTGAGGTATGCTGTGGATGTCTATTTATAGTCCTCCCTTTCTCTAAAGATGGTGAGGGAGGCTCCTTTCTCTCCGTGGTGTCTTTTGCACCTGTTGGGCCCTTCTCTTTCCTGTTTCTCATGGAGTTGCAGGTTTGCAGTGCTGAGCCTCTTGGAGACACGGGCCCAACTGCAACCGAAGACCAATATTTATCTCACGTTTACTTTTACAGCCTCTTCCATTTGAGCGTGATATCTGTTTCCACTCCAGTTTCAGTTTAATTAATGGTTTTGGTGTTACAAGATATTAATCAAAATCAGACCTAATGGTGAAATAGATTCACTATGCAATTAAAACTCAACTCTGCATTTTTATAACAAATCATAAAAACCCCACAGTTGTGAATATTAACCATGTCAATGGATTCTTAGCAGATGACAGAGTTCATGGGCACGGGGGTGGAGGGGTGGGGATGGCACTGGTGAAGCCCGGGCTGGAGTAACATCTGCTGGAGCTGGGGCTTCTGGGACTATGAGAGGAAAGATGGACTACTGGGGAGAGGAGAGACCCCTGACCAACCCTGTGGGTCATGGCTGGTGTTGGCCAAGATCAACAAACACAGTAAAAGGACCCTGGCCCCTTGGTCTGGAGAGATTCAGACAGGTGTAGAGTTGAAGAGGGAAACTGAGGCAGGGAGCAGCAGTGCCACCATCTAAGACACAGGGACAGAGGCTGACATCGTGTCTGCAGGATAGAGGCCATCAACATGGTCTGCTCCTGTATCCTATGCACTCTTCATGGAGCCGAAGTCAAGCTGGTCGGAGTCAGGGCAGAGGCTGACAGGGCCTCCTCTTATCTTACACAGGCCTCTCCCACCTCCGCAGACCAGCTGCTGTCCTTCCCTTTAGACAGCCTGTGGACCAGGCAGGTGACTGGGTCTCCCTCGGGGCCTATCAAAGCCCAGTGCTCTCTTTGCAGCATCTGTCCACTTCTGCTTTCAGAATAAGGGCTGCATATACACAGAACTCTCGCTGGGTGAGCTCTGGTTCTGCAGGGCTGGCTAGGCCAGCTCTGGCCCCTGAGGTCATACCTGCCTGAAACCTACTTTCATGCTCTTGTGAGGACTTTGCCCTTGGTTGGCCTCAGTCTCTGTGAGCTTTTCCTCCCTTTATGGTAGAGCATCGGGAATCTTCACTGGCCCGCCCACCTTCAGGGTAGCTGGATTTTCCTTAAGGTGGGGCTGGAGTTCCTGGGTGAGTGGGGATCCCACAGCCCCCAGGCTGTGCTCTGGCCAAGCCTGTTCAGGTTCCTAAAACTTCCTTATTTTTAGCAGATAACAGTTGCAGCAGCAAAAACAACAAAACACTCCACAAATAGTTTATTTTCCTTACAGGAAAATGTTCAAAACAATAGGAAGAAGAAAATTAAAATTTCTCCAGCCCCAACATGAAGTAAGAATGCCTTTGGGGGCTGGTGTTAAGGGTACAACTCAACACAGAACTCTCGAGTAACATGTGCAAGGGCCTGGGTTTGGGGTCCCAGAGCCATATGGACAGTCATAGATAAGTATTTTTTTCCTTGGCAAAATAGGTCATCCAAAGCCCCTTCTCTCCTGGACTCTCTGGTTTCCGCGGTGACTAAAGCCACACCCACAGCATCTGTCACGGAGGCTCAGCCCTGCTGTGTGGGTGTGGCTTCCTTAAGGAATCCTCTTATCTGGTTTGCCCAGGGTCTTTGTGGTGCTGAGAGGATTGGGGGTGTCCCCCTCCCTGGGGCTCTGGAACTGTGGCTGAGCACAATTAGGATTACAAACAAGGACTGTTCAACGTTAGAATTGTAGTTTAGCCATCACAAGCTGCCATAGTAAATTTTTTTTTTTTTTAAAGACAGGGTTTCTCTGTGTAGCCCTGGCTGTCTTGGAACTCACTCTGCTGGCCTCGAACTCAGAAATCTGCCTGCCTCTGCCTCCCAAGTGCTGGGATTAAAGGCTTGCACCACCACTGCCTGGCGTAAATATTCTTTTAATGCTATGTACAAATAATAAAAACTGCCTAGAGCTGTTAGACAGGTCTTTACTCCCCACCCTCTCTTGGAGACAGGGTTTCTCTGTGCAGCCCTGGCTGCCTGGATCTTAACTCTGTAGACCAGGCTAGCCTTGAATTTAGAAATCCTCCTGCCTCTGCCCCTGGAGTTCTGGGATTAATCTTGACAGCTTTGGGCGGAGGACTGTCAATCCAGTGGCTCAGCCCTTCTCTTGTGGTTGGTTTGGGCTGTTCTCACAGCAGTCCTGCTAAACTGGGCACTGACTGCCTGGAGGAAACCGCACCTGACCACAGCTGCTTTCTGCCAATACAACTCCAGCCTCCACTAGTTCCATGAACTCCAGCAGCCATTTTTATCCAGATCAGATGGGCCTCAAACTCCCTATGTAGTTGAGGAAGATCTCAAACCCCTGGTCCTTCTACCTCTACTTACCAAGTGCTGGGATTGCAGGTGTGTGCCACTATGTCCCACTTAACGAGATAATTCTTATTTTTATTCTCACCCCTTCCTCTTCAGGATTGCTTTGGCTATTCTGGCTCTCTTGTAGTTCTGCACATTCAAAACATATACTATAAAAAATTTTTGCTGGGCAGTGGTGACGCATGCCTTTAATCCCAGCACTTGGGAGGTAGAGGCAGGCAGATTTCTGAGTTCAAGGCCAGGGCTATACAGAGAAACCCTGTCTTGAAAAAAAATTTTTTTTTTTATTTCATGTTTATGGAGTGTTTTGCCTGCATGTATATCTGCACCACATGTGTGCCTGGTGCCTGCAGAGGTCAGAAGAGACACTGAATCATCTGGAACTTGAGTTGTAATGATTGTGAACCATGTGGATTCTGGGAACTGAGCACAAGTCCCCTGCAAGTGCAAAATGTACTCTTAACTAATCAGCCTCTCTCTAGCTCTTTTGTCGAAATTTTAATATTTTTTCTATTGCCATGGAGAAAGTCATTGATATTTAGATAGGACTTGCATCAGCACTATATAGGTCACTTTGGGCAGTATGGCCCTTTAGCATCATGGATTCTTTGGATCTATGAACATGGATTTTCTTTCTAGTTTTTGTGTCCTCTGATTTTCCTCTTTATTTTCTTTTTACACTTATTCTATGTGTGTGTATATGTGTGCATCTATGTATATGGGTATATGTATGTGTGTATTTTTGTGTGTGTGTTTGTGTATATGTATGTGTGTATGTATATGTGTGTATGTGTGTGTATATGTGTGTATGTGTGTGTATATGTATGTGTGTATGTGTGTGTTTGTGTATATGTATGTGTGTATGTGTGTGTGTATGAATGTGTGTGTATGTATGTATATGTGTATGTGTGTGTGTGTGTGTGTGCTCAAGCACGTAGCATGTATGCATGCTGTGAAAGGCAGAGAACTACTAGCAGGAGTCAGTTCTCTTCTTCCACTATGTGGACTCTAGACTTGGAGCACGGGTCATTAGGTTTGGTGGCAATTACCATTATCTGCCAGCTTGTCATCTCTTTTATTGAAAACTGCACTGAAGGCCAGGCAGTGGTGACACATATCTTTTTTTTTTTTTTTTTTTTGAGACAGGGTTTCTCTGTGTAGCCCTGACTGTCCTGGAACTCACTCTGTAGACCAGGCTGGCCTCGAACTCAGAAATCTGCCTGCCTCTGCTTCCCAAGTGCCGGGATTAAAGGTGTGTGCCACCACCGCCCGGCAGTGACACACATCTTTAATTCCAGCACTTGGAGGGCAGACACAGAAGAATATCTGTGCACTGAACACTAAATGTTCACCTTTACAATAAACAAACACAGTAATTGTCACACAAAAAGGAAACATACTTCAAAAAGCCATTGTTTCTCTACTGGGCACAACTTTAAGTTTTTATTTTGTCACAAAAAAAAGAGGAATATATTCTTCTATAATTTTTGAAATGTATTTTCAGATTTACCTGTTTTATTCTCTGTATATGAGTGTTTTGCCTGCGTGTGTGTCTGTGTGTACATGTATGCAGTGTCCACGTAGTTCAGAAGAGGGCATCAGATCCACGGAACTGGAGTTACAGAGGCCTGCGAGACACCATGTGGGTGTGGGGAGTTGAACCCAGGGCCTCTGGAAGAGCAGCCAATGCTCTTAACTTCTTCTACCAGGGTCTCTTTTAATTTTGAATATTCAGCAAGCTCATCATGCACATGGACTGTTGCATTTTTGTTTTTGTTTGTTTGTTTGTTTGTTTGTTTCGAGACAGGGTTTCTCTATGTAGCTCTGGCTGTCCTGGAACTCACTCTGTAGACTAGGCTGGCCTCGAACTCAGAAATCCGCCTGCCTCTGCCTCCCAAATGCTGGGATTAAAGGCGTGCACCACCACCACCCGGCCGACTGTTGCCTTTTTAATGCAGAATAATTCTTTATTATAGCAATATATACAACTAAGTGTAACTAAATGCTTATAAGCAAACTATATAAGATGATAGATGGCATTATTTTAGGCTCAAGAAAATACTCTTTTGTTTTGTTTTTCTTTTCTTTTTTCTTTTTTAATGTATGTGGGTACACAGGACCTCTGGAAGAACAGTCAGTGCTTTTAACTGCTGAGCCATCTCTCCAGCCCTTATTTTGTTTTTCAAGATAGGATTTCTCTGTGTAACTGCCCTGGCTATCCTGGAACTTGCTTTGTAGTCTAGGCTGGCCTTGAACTCACAGAGATATCTCTGCCTCTGCTAAAACTAAAGGTGTGGGCCGCTACGCCTGGCTATACTTTATACAACTAATGAATTCATCACTCATCCATAAAAATAAGGGATTGAAACTTACATATGTTTTTGTTAAAGTATACAAGAGCCATTTTCCTTTCCTTAATTTATAATCCCAGCATTTTTATGCACTCTAACAGTTAAGCACTCTCCAGGTCTTTTATTATGAAAAGAAATACTTGCACCAAAGGGTGAGAGCTCCAGTACTTGGGAGACAGAGGCAGGAGAATTGTCTCAACATTTGAGGCCAATATGGTCCACATGGTAGGATCCAGGACAGCCAGGGCTACACAGCAAGACTTTATCTCAGAAAAAAAGAAAAAGAGGAAGACCAACAGAGTCAACTAACCTGGACCCTTGGCAGAGGCCCATGGCACATAGCACTGCTTCATCTGGCCGCAGTGGGAGAGGACATGTACAGAGACTTGATGTGCCAGGGTGGGGGGATACCCAGAAGGGCCAACCCTCTCAGAGGAGAAGGGGAGAGGGGATGGATGGAAGGACTCTGTAAAAGGGAGACTGGGAGGGGAGACTGGGAGGGGAGACTACATTTGGGAGACTACATACTATATATGTATATACATATTGTATATACATATATACATATATATATGTATATGTATATGTATATGTATATGTGTGTGTGTGTGTGTGTGTGTGTGTGTGCCAGTGCTAAAGAAGGCTTTTTGTTTGTTTGTTTGTTTTGTTTCTGTTTTTTTCTTTTTTTGGTTTTTCGAGACAGGGTTTCTCTGAGTAACCCTGGCTGTCTTGGAACTCACTCTATAGACCAGGCTGGCTTCGAA
The DNA here is from genome assembly GCA_019843815.1 of Montemys delectorum. Taxonomy (NCBI): domain Eukaryota; kingdom Metazoa; phylum Chordata; class Mammalia; order Rodentia; family Muridae; genus Montemys; species Montemys delectorum. The sequence continues at coordinate 29,168 of JADRCD010195616.1, read as the reverse complement.
CTCAGAAATCTGCCTGCCTTTGCCTCCCAAGTGCTGGGATTAAAGGCGTGTGCCACCAACGTCCGACAAGAAGGCTTTAAAAAAAATTTTTTTTTTTAAAGTTAGAGTTTCTCTGTGTAGCCTTGAATGTCCTGGAACTGGTTCTGTAGACTAGGCTAGCCTGAAATTCACAGAGATCTACCTGCCTCTGTCTCTGCCTCTGCCTTCCAAATTCTGAGATTAAAGGCATGTGGACCACCAAGCCTGGCTGTAAAAGCTTTTAAACACCAAGTATGAAGCACACAGCCACAAACAAAATGAATATCTTGAATTACTTAAGCTCTCAAATAAAAGTGGGGGAAGAGTTTGAGAAATTGGTTAATATCAACAGAATCTCTTTGTATCTTACAAGACTTCTTTGATTGAAAAAAAAAAACAATCCAAAAAGACCCACAAGTTAGGAGGAGATCTCATGTTACTTGCTGCTGTTAAAATGTAGAAATAGTTCATGGGAATAAGCATGGGAAAGAAATGAAAAAAATTCCCTTCTTTGAATGATGCTGTTTCTAAGAGAATTCTGAAATTAGTAACCAACAGTTCTATCAGTGTATTAGCAGATTACGGGCACTTCAAAGCCTGTACTTCCGGTAGATGAAACCACTCTTTCTTTTATTTACTTATTTGTTCATTTAAAAAGATTTGTCACCGGGCAGTGGTGGCACATGCCTTTAATCCCAACACTTGGGAGGCAGAGGCAGGCGAATTTCTGAGTTTGAGGCCAGCCTGGTCTTGAAAAACCAAAAAAAAAAAAAAAAAAAAAAAAAAAATTTGTTTATGTGTGTCTGTGTATTCAGCAGGTGCACATGTGAGTACAACGCCCATGGAGGCCAGAGGGGTATCAGGTGCTCTGGAGGTGGAGTTATGGTGGGTGTGGATCATAGGAACCTAGGTCTTCTCCAAGAGTAACAAGTGCTCTACTCTGCTGTCCCTCCCCTCCCCTGCCCTTCCCTTCTCCCTTCTTTCCTCCTGTCTCTTTCCTATCCGAGGCAGGGTTTCACTGTGTAACCCTGGCTGGTCTGGAACTCCATGGAGACCAGGTGGGCCTGGAATGTACAGAACCTGAATGCTGAGATAAATGGCTGTGCTTGGTCCTATGCTTGGCAACGCATGCATGTAGCAACAGTCAAGGGACTGTTGAGCCATCTCCCCAGCCCTACTTTGTGGGGTTTATTTCCTGAGACAAGGTCTCAGATAGCTCACACTGGCCTTGCACTTGTTATATAGCCAAGGATGACCTTGAATTTCGGATTCTCCTGCCTCTATCTTCAAAGTGCTCAGCTTCTAGGTGAGCCTCTCCTTGCCTAACCGAACAACTGATATATATATATTTTTACTTTATGTAAGATATGTCTATAAAGGGCACACATAAAGAATTGCTGTCTTATTGCTGTTTGGAAGGAGTGCAGAGGGGGAAATGCCTTGAAGTTGGTGAATTTTTCACAACTGAAGTGAACAGTGGGAACACCACATCGGTTTGTCCAGCCAGGGCTGGAGGGATGGCGGTGAGAACGTTGGGTTTGCAGCTACAGTGAAAGCCAAGAGCATAGTGCATTTACTTTCTGCCTGGTCCACCAGGAGGCACTCAGAGCAAGACAATATCACTAGCACTACATGCTGCAGTTTGCTGTCTATACTACCAAAGCCAGCAACGTGTGAGACGAGCCCTAGCAGCCACTTGCTTCAAACCCTGGCAAAGACATGGTCCTGGATCACCAAAGCTTATTACTTCATGCAGAGGGAGGGGTGGAGTTTAAACAGACTATGGAAATTCAAAGATTAGGTTTTAAAAGTGTGTGTGTGTGTGTGTGTGTGTGTGTGTGTGTGTGTGTGTGTGTGGTCTGGCACATGCACACATGTATGTGGGTGTGAGTGCCTGTGCACACACTCAGAGGCCTGAGAAGGATGCAGCCCTGCTGTATCACTTTCTGCCTTGTTCTTTTGACACAGAGTCTCTTACTGAACCCAGAGCTAGGCTGGCAGTTAGGGTGCCTGAGGGGCACCCCACCCACTGCTGGGGCTATAGCTGAGCCCTCCTTTGAGTCCTGGAGTCCAAACTCAGGTGCTGTGATTACTCTTAGACTCCGCTAGTTTGGCCTTTGTTCTGGATGCTAATTTCTCCTCTTGTTGCTGTTGCTGATTCCTCCACTGATATTAGAATCATTGTCACCAAATTTCCATTAAGGATAGGCTTTATTTGTTCGTTTGTTTGTTTTTATTCACTTTATGTCCTGATTGCTGTCCCCCTCTCTGTCACCCTCTCTCACAGTCACTCCCCCATCTCCCTTCCCCGTCACTCTCCTCTGAGAGTGTGGATGCTCCCCCGGATATCCCCCAATTTTGGCACATCAAGTCTCTGCTAGGCTAGGCACATCCTCTCCCACTGAGGCCAGACAGGGCAGCCCATCTAGAAGAACATATTCCACAGACAGGCAACAGCTTAGGGATAGCTCCCCACTCCAGTTGTTTGGGGGACCCACATGAAGACAAAGTTGCATAACTGTTGCATATGTGCGGTGAGGCCTCGATCCAGCCTATTTATGTTCTTTGGTTGGTGGTTCAGTCTCCGAGAGGCCCAAGGGTCCAGGTTAGTTGACTCTGTTGGTCATCCTGTGGAGTCCCTATCCCCTTCAGGGCCCTCAGTCCTTCCTCCAACTCTTCCATAAGGGTCCCCAAGCTCCATTCACTGTTTGGCTGTGGTTCTCTGCATTTGTCTGAGTCAGCTGCTTGGTGTTGCCTCTCAGAGGACAGTCATGCTAGACTCCTATCTGCAAGCATAAAAGAGTATCATTAATAGTGTCAGAGATTGGTGCTTGCCCATGAGATGGTTCTCTAGTTGGGCCAGTCATTGCTTGGCTATTCCCTCCAAGGTCTCATTATGTAGCATTCTCAGGTGTGAATCAACTGTTGCTACTGTTTCAAAAAGTAATCTCATTTAATAAATTTTCCTCTTTAATATATATCTTCAATCTATCTGTCTGTCTGTCTGTCTGTCTGTCTGTCTAGTCATCCCTCCTTTTTGTCTTGTTCCTCTAGAGTACAGAAGCCCTTACTTGAACCACACCAACTCCTTCAAACACCTTTTTAGAATACTTGGTTGATCCTGAGCAGTGCCAGGTCAGGGGTCAGGTCATGGGTCAGGTCAGGGGACAGGTCAAGGGTCTTCCGTGTTTCCCCATGTTACTCTCTTTTGTATGTTTTCATTTTCTTAAAAAAAAAAAAAAAATCTGCAGCCGGGTGGTGATGGCGCACACCTTTAATCCCAGCATTTGGGAGGCAGAGGCAGGCGGATTTCTGAGTTTGAGGCCAGCCTGGTCTACAGAGTGAGTACCAGGACAGCCAGGGCTATATAGAGAAACCCTATCTCGAAAAACCAAAAAGAAAAAAAAATCTGCAACTATACTTTTTAAATTTTTCTTGAGACAGTCTCTACATAGCCCTGGGTATCCCAGAATTCTCTGTGGAGATCAGGCTGGCCTCTAACTCAGAGATTTGTCTGCTTCTGTCTCTGGAGTATGGGAATAAGAGTGAGCCACACTGGACCTTCACTGAGTTCACTTATGAGTTGTAAAATCTTTTAAAATGCAATAGTTAGTATTATCTATGTGTAAAGCCACATTTTCTACGTGGATAATTTAACTTCTTTCTTCCTGATTTGGATGCCATTTCTTTCTTCCTCTGGCCTAAATGCCCTTGGTAAGACTTCCTGTATTACATTAAATGAGAGGAAAAGAGAGACAGCTTTCAGTCCTCAGAGCGAATGCTCCAGCTTGCCCCCGTTGCTGTGACACTATTGTCTGTTTTTCATGCGTGGCTTTTGGCATCGTGAGGTGTGTTTCTTCTGTACCTAATTCATTAAGAGTTTTTCTCATGAAGCTACGCTGAATTTTCTCAAATATTTTTGCTGCATCTGTTGAGATGATCTATATATGGTTTTTGTCCTTTATCGTGTTGAGTTGTATCATGATTTGTGATTTGTATGTGCAAACCATCCTTACATCTCTGGTATGTGTATCCCCCCCCCCTTTTTTTTGGTAGTGTCTTATAGAACCCAGGCTAGCCTCAAACTCTTCATTCTATTCTACCTACTACTGAGGTTACAGGTGTCTGATACCACAGCAGGCTGTCTATGTATGTATGGCTGTGTATGTTTTATGGAGAAATTTTATGTCTTTGTTCTTTAGGGATATGGTGCTGTAGTATTTCTTTTCTTTTTTTAAAAAAAAAATAGTCATTGGGTTGTTGTATCAGGATAATGGTGGCTTTGCAAGAAGAACAACAGAATTTATTCCATTTCCATTTTGGGGGACTATCTCAATTGGAAGAATTTGAATTAATCTTGTCTAAGTGTGTTTCCTAGACATTTTGCATGCGAGATGTTTGCTTCCTGCTGTGTTTTCTGTGTTCATCGTTGGCCTGCTTGGATGCTCTGCGTCTTCCTGACTTTGCTGTCTGTGTTCAAGCCAAGTCCTAGGGCTCTCTGGGTGGTCAGTGTCCTTCTCTAGCAGTTGTTTCTGCCTCTAGAAAACTGGGGTGGGTGGTTTCAGCACTTGAGAGGCAGAGACAGGTAGATCTCTGTGAATTGGAGGCCAGCCTGATCAACACTTTGAGACTCAATCTCAAACAAATCTCTCACTTTTCTCCTTTCTCAGAAAGTAACAGGTGTGATATTTGCATGCCTCCTGAGCCTCATGAGCCTGTGTCTCCGAACGGAATGTGTTCAATTCAGAGAAAACTAGAAAACTGTATATAATCACAGAACCCAGGAAGGTTCTGAGACAAGAGGATTGGGAGTTGAGGGTAATCTGAATTACATAGCAAGACCCACATTGCGATGGTTTATATGTGCTTGGTCCTGGGAGTGGCACCATTTGGAGGTGTGGCCTTGTTGGAGTGGGTGTGGCCCTGTGGGCATGGGCTCTTCACTGAATGGAAGTCAGTATTCCGCTAGCAGCCTTCAGATGAAGATGCAGAACTTTCAGCTCCTCCTGCACCATGCCTGCCTAGAGGCTGCCATGTTCCTGCCTTGATGATAATGGGCTGAACCTCTGAACCTGTAAGTCAGCCCCAAGTAAATATCCTTATAAGAGTTGCCTTAGTCATGTTGTCTGTTCATAGCAGTAAAACTGATTAAGACACACCTCAAAAAAAAAAGCAAAACAGTAAAATATATAAATTTACAAACATAAACATAAGTTTAAAAACAGAGCAGATTCTAAGGGACTGTCCTAAGACCCTCTCGGGTTGAACTTGAACTCCCATTTCGGGCTGGGAGAGCTTCCATCCAGTGAGTGGGTTCCCCACCTAGTGGTGACAATGTAGAATTACTTCCTCTTAGTTGGGTGTCGGGGAGGAAAGCAATTTAAGGTCAATGGGATATTTTTGCCAGAAGGTGAAAGAAGGACATTGGTTAGAATTTCCCAGAAAACATTTTTTAACGAGTTACAGACACTTAGTACAATTCCAAAATTCCAGAGAAGTACTTCTAGAGAAAGAACCAGAACGAGCAAACAGGACAGCTGTTCTCACACACTGTTGTGTGTTTTCCAGACCTGTTGTGGAACCACGGTGTTCCCTGCTCTGTTCTTCAACTCTCTATCCAATACCTCACTCTCACCCTTCCATTCAAGGGCCCTACACTGGCTGTCTCAAGTTCTGGGGGGTATTATTGTTATTTTTTAAATTTTGAAACATTCATCTTTGAATTATGTTTTATAAGTGGCAGGGCACTGGGTATTTATGGGGTGGGCCTCTGGAGCCTCAGAGCACACAGGCTTCCCTCTTCGATTACCTTCTGGCCACGCTGCTGCCTGTCCCCTGCATCCTAGTCCTATCTCAGCTTAGCCTCTGGTCCAGGTGTATTGTATCTGATGTGGCCTAGAAGCATCAGGTCTGAGCAGGAGTGTTCTTCTCCTAGTACCTTTTTGCTTATGAATGCTCTTCAGCTGGTTTCCTGCTTTTAACTTGTTTAGGGATCACTGGCCAGCCCTCCCACCCCACCATGTATGTTAATGAAGCATGAGTTTACCATAGGGAACGTGTTTGTTATTTATTGCAGCGTAACACACCACCCTGCAAAACAGTAGCTTCGCCGTAACGTTTGTCGTAACGTTTGTTTGTTTTTATTGGTGGTTTTTGTAGGTCAGAAATGCTTGTTTTTGCTGAAGAGTTCTAGACACTGCAGGCGGGATCTCAGGAGGGCTGCAGTTGTCACTGTTATGAAATATAATGCGGTGAGGGTGTACCTGGCAGGCCCATGCCCAGGTGCCTCCCTGAGAAATTACAGATCTGGTATAAGGGGGTTTAGTTGGGTGAAGGGAGGGGAGTGAAGATCTGGAGAAGAGACAGAGGCAGACAAATAGACAAGTAGACAGGCAGGCAGACAAGCGCAGAGCCATGAGGGCAGAGAAGAGGAGGGGACACAGAGGAGGACAGAAAGAGGGAGAGAGAGAGAGAGACTGGCAGGAATATGTGGGAGCAGAGAGAGCAAGCTGGAGTGGCCAGCCGTTCTTTTCAGTCCACATCTGAAGCACCTGGAGGTGGCTGGTGACCCTGGGAGGAGCCTAGTGGAATTGCCTGTGAGCTCATAATTGTAGCCGTCAGCCATGGGTTACTGGGTTCCTGAAAGGAAAGCTAGGGATGAATGGGAAGGACTGCAAGAGAAGTAGCGAGCAGAGACAAAGTTCTTTGATCAAGGCTCACATTTTAATGTACAGTTCTGAATATGTATGGGAGAACCCAAGGACTCATCCCTTTGTTTTGGCTTGGTTGCTTATTTCAACTGGATTAAGTTGCAAAGCTCCCTGGCAGCTCAGCGGGTGGGCAGTTCTCAGTTCTCTGGCAGGAAAATGTAAACGTAGCAAGCCTAGCCGCCTGGCTCCAGTGTCCCAGACTTGTTCAGCCAGCTCAAGGCTGGGGGTAGGGCACAATAATGGGCACTGAAAGTTTTGACTGGGGCTGGTGGAATCACTTCAGAGATGTACGCCTGAGCTGATGGCTGGAGTCTTCTGTTCCTTGCTGGCTATTGCCAACTGGGATGACTCAAGGCTCTCTGGACAGGGCTGACTGGGTGCACTTAGCACACATGGGCCAAGAGAGCAAGGACGATCCCATCAAGCCTTGTGGCTGAGTTTGTGTTCCCTCCACTAACTCCTGCCACACTCTGCTGATCAGGTATGGCTCATACTTGACAGTCTTGCTCACCTTCGAAGGAAGGATTTAGGTATTTCATTCTGGAGGAAGAGTGGATATGTTAGGAAGTTTCTGCCCCTTGATGCTAGGATGGAACTTAGGACTTCACTTATCAAGAACCCTTCGATCAAGTAGTCACTAGGCCTTTATTAAGAAGGCTGCGCTTTCCAGATGAGTGGGGGAAGTAGACACAGGTTCTCACCCTAAGCAAGAAGCTGGCTGCAATCAGCTCCTGACTTTCCCCAGTGGAATCTCATGGGGAGGCTCCACACACAGCAGATGACCAGAACAGAGTAAGCTCAATGGAATTCTCGCAGACTTTTTGTGTCAGATTGCTTTGACTGGACACTTTGGGTTTTTGTTATTTGTTTGTGTTTTGGTTTTTTGCTTGCATATTTTGGTTTTCATTTTTGTAGGGTTTGTGTGTGTATGTATCTTGATTTTTTGTTGTTGTTGTTTCTTCATTTTATTTGATTGTTTTTTAAAAAAGAGAGAAAGAAAGGCTGTGGAGTTGGATGGGTAGGAAGGATCTTCAAAGACCTGAGGAGCAGAAAAGCATGATCAGAATATATTGCATAACATTTTTTTCAAAGAAATCCTAGATTTTCACATTGAAAAAAGAATTTTAAAATGCTTAGTAGAACTCTGGCTGATAAAATTAGTTTATTCAGGGGTACTATAAAAGGATGCAATGAGTTTGTCAATATATTAACACATTACATGTGAAAAAGATTAATAAAGTCTTTTATCTCCTTTTCTAAGATATGTTTGGTATGAATTGCAAGCTTTGTTTTGCAGGCGAAAATAGAAAATAACTGGTTTTACTTTTCTGAGTTACTGAATGTGAAGTTCATCTGTATCAGCTAGTTTATACAGGTAATGTTATTTTGGTGTTATTATTGTTGATTTTGTGTTTTAGACTTTTTACATTCTTTGGTATTATTTATTGGGCCAATATGAAAATATAAATGTGTGCTATCCATTGAACTGAGTACAAGGTCCCCAAATGAAGGAGCTAGAGAAAGGACCCAAGGAGCTGAAGGGTTTGCAGCCCCTTAGGACGAACAACAATATGAATTAACTAATACCCTCAGAGCTCCCAGGGACTAAACCACCAACCAAGGAGTACACATGGTGGGACTGATTGCTCCGGCAGCATGTGTATAGTAGAGGATGGCCAAGTTGGTCATCAATGGGAGGAGAGGCCCTAGGCCCTGTGAAGGTTCTGTGCCCCAGTGTAGGGGAATGCTAGGGCCAGTAATCGGGAGAGGGTGGGGTGGTGAGCAGGGGGAGGGGGGAGGGAACAGGGGTTTGTTCTTGTTGTTTTTTGTTTTATTTTGTTTTTTGTTTTTTTTGGAGGGGAAACTGGGAAATATGACATGTAAATAAAGAAAATATCTAATTAAAAAAAAAGAAAATATAAATGTGCAAACATAGTAGTTTAATTTCACCTGCTTTGAAACTTCAGTCATTTGCTGACTACACAAAGATGTCTACCTACTCATTTACCATGCCTCAGGCCTGGTGTGCCCTCAATAATACGTGGTATATAAAATAATGGGAATATGAATTAATCTTTGGCTATAAGATGTATTATCATTCATACAGAGAAAACCTTGTTAATATGGGTTTAAAATAAAGTGACCCATACCAACTATACACACCCCAGCTGTTTTTGTTATGAAATTTATTAGAGTACAATTTTCTTTCCACTTGCATAATTCTGTGTGTGTGCGCATGTGCATGTGTGTATCTCTTTTCCCAGTTACACTACCTTGCTTTTCCCCTCATCTTGCTTCTTCATTTATCTTTAATGTTACTCTATTATTGATATATATGTGAGCTAATAAAGACACTTATTTTGCTTCCTCTTTCAATAAAGCAGGTGTTTGTGTGAAAGAGAAAAAAAATTTTTTCAATTAAACAAAAGAGAAGACAGTTTTATTGAGCAGCATAGACCAAGGAGTGCATTGGTGCACAGTGACTCCTGGGACTCGCAGGAAGCAAAGGCAAGTTTGGGTCAGGATTCTGAGACCCACGATCTACCAACTAACTTGGTTTCTACCATTTTGGGGTTTCAAATGTCAGGGGAGATTCTGTTTGAGTGGAATCGTTCGGGTAGAACTGCTTTCGATTCAAGGAGACAGTTTCCTTGACAACAGCTCTCTGGAGATGTGGCTTCAGCCATTAGCGCAGCTGCACAGTGTCACCTCCCTGTGAGGAACTCTCCTTGACTCTTCACTGTCTGGGCATCTCAGGCCTTGAGCTCTGTAAAGGTCTGTGGGCTGGCTGATCAAGTGGTGGGATCTGGTCTTTGGTCAGGCATGCTGGGCTCTGCTGTTGAGCTCTGAGGAAGTAAGCAGGGTCCTCTGTGGGACCATGATGGCCCAGGGTAACAGAAGGAGGGGCCAGGGAGCGTCAACCCCGGATACCTCAGACATGAGGACCACAGTGGTTTGCTACCTCCCCACTCCCAGCCTGGCACCATAAAGCTGGCTTCCCCTCCATCAATCCTAGCAGGAATTTATTACCCTGACAGCTATCAGGCTTCACTCCTTGTTTGACTTATAAGGCTCCCACCCCTGCAACCAAGCCCCTGAGTATGCAGATAAAGTATCTTCCGACAGCCCTAACCTGACCAATGGTCAACAGCTGCACAAATCTTGCCTCAGAGACCCTGGCCACCTCCCCAGGGGCATAAATACCCCTCCCCACTCCAAGAAAGGAACCAGTTCTTCAAAGCTCTTCCCTAGAGTGATTATTGCTTGTATGAGATCCTACAGTGCACCCACCCATGCCTGGCTAAGTTTCCCCTCCTGCAGCCCACCCTGGTGTGAAACCACCCTGGCCACCCCCCTGCCCCTCAAGAGAATTAGAAACAGGGCAGCAGTCCTTGTCACCGAGTGACATGGGTGTGAGGTAATTCCACAGCGTTCTGACACTCATAGATGATGCATTGGCCATGTCTCAGCCCTTTGTCCAGAGAATCCAACTTTGAGGCCGTCTCACCCTGAACTTTGTACTTGGCTAGGTGAGGCAATTATCCAGGGCCTCAGACATTTGCTTAGATCCCATTTAAGTTCAAGGTCTCTGGACACTGGGTGAGGGAAACAGTGCCCCAGGCTGCAGGCCAGTAATGCTCTGAAGGCTCAAGCAGCATTGTGTACCAGCTTCACTTCTCTGTAAGGATACGGATGAAGCCATGGTGTCCTGCCTCCTTCCCATACGACGACAGTATGTTAGTTCCACTTGGGTAAGGTGAGCAATTCTTTTTCTTTCTCCCGCCCTCCCTCCCTCCCTGTCTTCCTTCCTTCCTTCCTTTCTAGGGCAATAGTCTGCCAGTGAGCTGCATCTCCAGCGTACACTGTTGACTATGACTTGCTGCAGCTGTACCTCTGAGACATTTTGCTCTGTCTTGTTTGAGATATTTGCTAGCATGCTGGCCATCCTGGCCTTACAGAAGGGGGTGGAAAGAAGGCCTGCTTCTGCTTTCTGGAAGAGACTGTAGATGAACTGTAGAACCTTTTCCCTACGGCTCAGTGGTGCTGGAGAAACTGTCCTGGGCCCTGTTATTTTTGTTTTGTTAATTATTAACTATATTATCTAATATGTATCAGATTTTTTTTTCTTGTGTGTGGCTTTTATGTGTTTTTCAAGGAGTCGGCCCCTTTTATTTTGCTCACAAGGCTTATTCACGGTCCACAGTCACACTTGAAATACTTCTGGTGCGGTTAGGAGCTACCCTGCAGTGACAGCCCCTCTCTCACCTCTGGCATTAGTAAATTGTTTCCTCTGGTTTTTCTTTAATTAGCCTGGTGAGAAGTTTTTTGTTTTTTTGTTTTCTCTCGATACAGGGTTTCTCTGTATAGCCCCGGCTATCCTGGAACTCACTCTGTAGACCAGGCTGGCCTCGAACTCAGAAATCCGCCTGCCTCTGCCTCCCAAGTGCTGGGATTAAAGGCGTGAGCCACCACCGCCCGGCTCGGTGAGAAGCTTTTATTAACCAATTTTGTTAATCTTTTCAAAGACCCAGCTTTGGCTTTTCTAAGGTCCTATTCTGAGTTTGATTTCTGCTGTGACTTTTATTCTTTTCATCTATACAATTCTTATTGGGATGTACTGCTCAGGTTGGTCTTACACTTTGCTTTTCCATTTATAGCTTCCTGAGGTGGAGGAATATTGATTTTTGGATGGCTTATTTGTGCTAACATTTTCATGCTGTGCATTTCTTTCTGAGCATTGCTCTTGTGTGTCCCATACACTCCGACTGGGGTATATTTCCATGGTCATTTAGCTAAGAGTGTTCTAAAATTACTCTCAAGATTTCTTCTTTGATATCTATTTAATGTAGAAATATAGTGCTCAGTTTCTAAGCATTTATGGATTTCCAAGCTGTCTCTCTGTTATTAGACTCCAGTTTAAATTTGCTGTCACTTGAGAGCATTGCATGGTCCCCATAGTTTAATTAGTCAGGAGTGTTCGTGGCACTCCTAGTAATCAGAATGTGGAGACTGCTGTTTGAGCTTGAAGACTGCATTTGTGCCATTGTGGGAGGAGTAGTCTGTGTCCACTGGATCCATCTGCTTGATGGTTCTGGTGGGTTCAGGTATGACTGACGTCATACCTGCTGGGTGCGTCCATTTCCTACAGAACTGTTGAAGTCTGCTACTACAATAGTGGTCTCATCAGTTTCTTTCTTTCTTTCTTTCTTTCTTTCTTTCTTTCTTTCTTTCTTTCTTTCTTTCCTTCCTTTCTTTCTTTTTGAAGATTTATTTATTATATGTAAGTATACTGTAGCTGACTTCAGATGCCCCAGAAGAGGGCGTCAGATCTCATTATGGATGGTTGTGAGCCACCATGTGGTTGCTGGGAATTGAACCCAGGACCTTTGGAAGAGCAGTCAGTGCTCTTACCCACTGAGCCATCTCTCTAGCTCATCATCAGTTTCTTGAAAGCCCTAGTAATATATTTCTCTTTGAGACAAGGTCTATGTAGAACAGGCTGGCTCTGAACTCACAGAGATCTGCTGCCTCTGCTTCCTGAGTGTTGTGACTGGAGGTGTGCACCACCATGCCTGGCTTTGTGTTAATTCTGTCTCCGGCAGTTTGTGGCTATTGGTAGGTAGGTAGACACATTCTTTTCTCCCCCCCCCCCTTTGTTTTTTTTTTTCGAGACAAGATTTCTCTGTGTAGCCCTGGTTGTCCTAGAACTCACTCTGTAGACCAGGCTGGCCTTGAACTCAGAAATCCACCTGCCCTCTGCCTCCCAAGTGCTGCAATTAAAGGCGTGTGCCACCACCGCCCAGCTATTTTTTTATTTTATTTTCTTAGTGAGCTGACCCCTTTGGTACCATGTGATCCCCCTTTTGCCCCTGATCCCTTCCCTTGCCTTGAGGTCTGCTCTGTCTGAAGTGAATACTGTGAGTTAGCCTTTCTTTTGATCACCGTCGACATAGTACTTGACTCTGCCCATTTCACTGAATCCACATGTGTCTAAATCTAAAGTAGGTTTCTTTTATTTGAAGAAGTTTATTTCTTTCTTTATGTGTATGTGTTGGAGTGTATGTTTGTGTATCACATGCGTGTCTGAAAAGTCACAAGAGGGCAACTGGATCACTTGGAACGGGAGTCACAGTAAGTTGTGAGTGGCCTTGTGGGTGCTGGGAATTGAACCCAGGTCCTCTGCAAGAACAGTGGATGTTGAGCTGTCTCCCAGCCTCTTCAAGTGGATTCTTGCAGACAGACAGCATGTGGCTAGCTGGTCTGAGAATCTCTATCTTCTGGTTGTTATAATGAGACCATTAACATGTGGGGGTGATGCTGACAGGTGCTCATGTCTCCCTCGACTGCTCATGTTTGACCTCTGCTGTTCTGTCTTCGGCTCCTACTCTGCCATTTATTTGTGGTTCTGATTAAGCCCACCTTCTGTAACCCCACCTTCTCTCCTTTGCTGCCCCTCCCCACTCCTTTCCTAGAGGCTGTTCTAACGTTGCAACACTCATCTATCCGAGTCCATTTCCAACAACTGTGCTGCTTGACCGGCAGCAAAGCTTCCCAGGCTCCACAATAGCAAGCCATTCCCAGTTCCTTCGCTGTCCTGTGCCCGTGCTGGGCATTCCGCTCACAAAAGCTGGACGCAATACATGCTTCCTTCTCAGATCGTCAACAAACTGCTCTTTGTTAGGTAAGAAAGAATAAGAGAAATAAAGGGTTTTTTCTACCTTAACTTATTCTTTCTTTTGTGTTTTTTTCTTTATATGAATCGAAAATGTTTGTATAATTTCTCTTCTCCCAAAAACCTTTTTGTTTCTTGCAAGCCCAGATGAGTTTTGTTTGTCTGAAAATCTTCATTCCTTTGATCTGAACAGTAATTTTGCAAGACACAATTGATATTAGGCTGTTTTCTTTCCCATCTCAGTGTCTCACTCTTCTCTCTCACTATCTAGCTTGGGCTGGCCATAAACTCCTGGTTCTCCGCCCCAGCCCCCTGAGCGGTGGAATTCCAGGTGTGTATCACTATGCCTGGCTTCAGTATCACTTTAATTTTAATTTTGTTTTGCATTTATTCTGCTTGTGCTATCTTAGTCTTCTGGATCTGTGCTTTGGTGTCTGACAGGAGTGTGGGGACATTCAAAGTCATCTCTGCTTTAACTTTCGTCTGTGTTCTTCACCCACTTAGTTACACATGTTGTAGCTGTCCAACACTTCTTAGATTTCTCTGCTCCTTGTTCATAGACCTTTCATCTCTGCGTTCAGTTTTAGAATTTTCTAGGTTGTGTCCTTAGGCTCTGGAGTCCTTCCTCGTTCCTACCGTCATCTCTGAGCCTACAGGAGAGTTCTTTGTTCTGTACGGTTGTATGGCTCTGAGCAATTCTTGGCTCTTCCTTGGGATATGCATCCCCTGCTTGTGTTGCTCATTTGGCCTTGCATGTGGCCGGCCTCTTCCTTTAGAGCTGCCTGGTAACCAGATGTTCCAAATTCCTAGTCAGATGGTTCGTGACTCTCTGATACAGTCAGGGATGACTGTCTTTTCAGATCGTCTTCTGCTAAAGGCTGACTCCATGTGCTGGGTTAGGAACTCCAGAAGCTGAGCCTTTAGTGACATGGAAATGAAAAAATGTAGGAAGTAGGTGTTCTGTTATTCCAGGATTAGCTAGCTGCACATGGGACTATGGCCTATTGTTCCAGATACCTGGCAGCCAGGAGGATAGCCTAAGCAACATAGGGGGATCCTCCTCCAGGTAAAACAACCAAACACAGCGCCTGTGATCATGGCTGTTTCAGTGAGCCTGCACTTGCCTCTGGTCTGCCCTCCCCTGGCTGGGACGGGCCAGTTCTGGGAATGGGCTGCAGGACTTTCCCTCCTCCCAGTTTGTCAAGGATCTAATGAAACCTGCACCTGTCAGGCTCCAGTGAAATGCTTTCTCTCCGATGGCAGCTTGTTGAAGAAGAACAGAGTGAGGCCAAGGGTGTGCATGAAGTGCTTAGACATCCCAGCACGAGGAAAACAGAAAACAAAGCCCAGGATGCAGGAGCACATTCCACACTGGTCATGGTTCTCCTCCTCCCAGAAGTACTCAATGATTTTTCTTCTATCTTTCCTGGGAGGGTCAGTGTCAGAGCTCACAGAGTTAGACTTGCCAAAGTGGGGGTTCCCCTTTGCCTGGTCCCCTGGAGTTTTTCCTTGCACGGTTGTCCACACGAAGTTCTAGTACACATACAGCCCAATCAGGTCTTTCTTGAGCAGGCCAAATAGGATAGTTTAGTCGGCTGGGGCAAGCAGGGCCTTGTGGGCTCAGGCTGAGCAGGGAGGATTGGAAGGAGGCAGCCCTCTGCTCAGACCTGCCTGTTTGGTGCCTGGCCTTGGGCACTGACTCCTGAGGGGCTGAGAGGGTGGGTCCTTGGTAGCATCCCTCCTTTGATCTGGTTGTGCCTTTCCTCTCTGTGCCTACCCACATCCCATCTCTCCTCTTGGGTGAGGTGACAGCCCCGCTTCCACCCCCAAGCCTACAGACTTCATTTTTCTCCTAGGAGCTCTCTGCTGTTCCTAGTCTCAACACTGCCTTGGATGTGGGGAATTCCCCAGGGATTAGGTGTGCCCTGGAGACTGGGCCTAGCAGGCATGTGACTGTGTACTGTGCCCAGGAGAAGGGGAATAGCCTCAGGTTCACGATGATGTAGCAACTTCAGGCTTTTAATGTGTGTGGGGGGTCTGAGAATGTCAGAGGTCCAAGAAAGGGGTCATCGCTGCCAGACCCAGTACTGGAAGGAGCCTTGGCTGCCCGAGTTCTGAGGGAGTGACAAGGGTCTGACCATTTGTGGAGAGTGTTCAGATGGCGGAAGACAATCCAACAGTGGCCAGGCTGATCATGGAGGCTGGACTGGTAGCCAGGACGACCATGGCGGCTGGTCCAGTGACAGCCAGTGCTAGGTCCCCTGGTGGTCAGGCTGATCATGGAGGATCATGGAGCTAGTCTGGTTGTGGTCAAGACTGGTCTGATGATGGTGACAACCATGGTGGCCCAAGGCTGGGCCAGCGAGCTCAGCAGGAGATGGGGAAGGGGTTCGTGTGTGCAGGAGCTGTGGATGCTGGTGCTGAGGGATTTCTCTGTAGGAGCTCACAGCCAACCAAGGCTTGGTGCAAGGTGTCTAAGATGGCCAAGGTGCCACATGTGCCCTCTGGAGAGAAACAAAAGGCAGGAGCCAGGGTGGATTTCCACATCTTATCCACCTACCCCGTACCACTTCCCAGGCCTGACCAGCACTACCCCTAATGTTCCTGCTTAACTCCTAGACCAAGCAGTTCTCTCAACCTGTGGGCTGAGACCATCCCGCATATCCAATATTCACATCACGATTCATAACAGTAGTCACATTACAGCTATGAAGTAACAATGAAACAATTTTATGCCTGGGGGTCCCCCACAGCACGAGGAACCGTATTAAAGGGTCACAGCACTAGGAGGGTTGAGAGCCACTGTCCCAGTTACTCCTTGTCTCCACTAATGGGCGGTTTAAGTTCCTGCCAGCAAGTGAAGGTTCACCTATCTGTCTCCCCACAAGGCCCTGGGAGGCAGGGTCAGCGGCCGAGTCTCAGCTGATGAAGTTCTGTTGCTCTCAGCTTGACCAGAGCAGCAGGGGCCACGGGGCCTGGAGCTTTAGGTGAATCCCAGGCACTTGGCTGAGCTAGTTCTTGACTGTGTGATGGGGATAAGCCTTTCTTAGAGGTCAGCTGTCTGAGCTGGGCACTGAGGCACTTCCCTGGTTCTGCCCATAGTAAGCTCAGTGAGCAACACCAGCCTGACTTGCTTAGCAGGCAATCCTACTCTCGTCTGCTGTTCTCATGATGGCTTCTAGATGTCACCTGTGGCCTCTGCTACTCTGTTCTGGTTAAACTGTACTGTCTGCTTTCTGAAATCTGTTTTGACTATGGCCTACAGGCATTTGGGGTTGGAACAGAGTGGCTGGTCTGCAGACAGGAGCTTAGAGCAGAGCTGGAGTTCCTGGTTGGGATGCCCTTAGCTGCCATGTATTGTCTGAGAGGCACCCTTGCTTACCCTGTGGGGGGTTCCGGTCCAGGGCATTCAGCAACATCTTCCCCAGGGCTCTTTTTGATATGTTCTTCCAGAGAGACAAGAGAGGCTGGGTCAGATTGTGGCCTCCATGTGGAGCATAGAGACTCCTAGAGGCTTCTGTGCAGCTCTTTGAGCTGGTACAGTACCACATATCTCCTCTCTGCGCTCCTCTTTATCCTCTCCTGCACCCATCCTCCCTTCCTGGCTCTACCTTCCCTTCCTAGCTCCACCCTTCTTTTCTGCCTTCTCCCTCCCTTCCTGCCCCCACCCTCCCTTCCTGGTCCCACCCTTCCTTCCTGCCCCCACCCTCCTTTTCTGCCGCCACCCTCCCTTCCTGGCTCCATCCTCTCTTCCTGGCTCCATCCTCCCTTCCTGGCTCCATTCTATATCTGTCAATGGAGGAGCATCTGCTGACTATGATAGCCAGAGCCCTGGGCCTGCCACACAGGCTTCCCATCAGTGCCTGCCTCAGCCTCCCAGCCTCCCCTGCTCCTTGCAGTGTCCCCTATAGGCTCTCCTTGGCCTGTCTTAGTATCACCTTGCTCTGGCTCCCCCAGTTCACCCCCAGCACCCTCAGCACCCCCTTCCCCCCAGATTCCCCCGAGTTCCCACCAGGTCCCGGAGCCTTTGTAAGAGGTGTAGCACATCCATCAGCTTCTCTTCCAGCAGCGACAGCCGGACCCGCTCTGTCTCCACCATTTGCAGCTCCAGCCTCAGATGCTCAGTTTCCACTATCTGCTGCAGTTCTGCCTGGGAGAAAGGATCTCGGTGCATTCCCTATACCCCTTTCCCCATGATGGATGTTCCCAGGTCGTCAGCAAGGCTGCTTGCCTCCTGAACATTTTGCAGAGATCACCTAGTCTGGCCTGCATGTAAGGCAGCCAAGCAGATAAACCACCCTGAGGCCAGAGAAGCTAAGTACCTGCCCCAAACTGCACAGTGGATAGAACGGTGAACACATACACATACACATGCACATACACATGCACACACATGCACATACACACATGCATACACACATGGTTATACACACACAGAGACATGTACACACATGCATATACACATGTGCACACACACACTTATGCACACTCATGTATACTTACGCACACACACATGTGAACACACACAATGTAGGTGTTTCCACTATCCACACACATTCACATACACACTTACATGCGCATACACGAACACACACATGCACACACACGAACATACACATGCACACACACACATATTTTGTTCTCTAATGACTCCATTCTCTCTTCTCTTTTCTACCTCTTGGTTTCTTGTTGATGAATCTGTGTTGCTGGCAACCAGTAGAAACCAATGTGACTGGCTTACGCAGAAGGAACAAACTGCAGGCTAGTGGACTGTTCCCATTCCATCTTGTCCAGGGGCCCTGGCTAAAAGGACATTCTAGGGAACAGTCCACTTTCCACAAAGTGTTGCTGGGAGCACTTCCAGGATCCCAGGGTCGACGAGACTGGGGAAATGTCTCATGCTCCCCTTCTATGCATGTGACATGACACACACTCCTTGGTACTAGGGTGCTTAGGAGTCCCTCTGGCTTTGGGGAAGAGTAGAAAAGGCCCTGTGCTTCCACTCACTGCGGGCAGGACTAGAGGCTGGCCCATTCTGGAGCTTTCTTGTTCTGCCGCCTTGGAGTTTACTTAGAAAGGAGACAGCTGCGCCTTTCACTGGGCATTCTCTGACTGCCAGTTCCCACGTCACACCTAATGGAGGCTCTTCACCAAGGACAGCAGCTCTTTCCTCCTGGGGGGGAGATCCTGGGCAGCAGGATCAGGGTCTCAGGGAACAGCACTGGGGTGAAAATAGACAGCCTGAAACAGCAGATGAACCTAGAATCCCAGGAGGTCTTCACCAGGTACTGACAGAACTGAACCGCTAAGAGCTCACTACCCACATGTAAATGCACGCGACACATGCTTGGTGGCATGTCACAAGTGTGGAAACCAAGGCATGGAGATACTGAAGAGTCCTAACGAGGTCACACAGGTCCTAGATTTGGGACTGAAGTCAGGCACCCTGCTCTAGTGTATACAGTGGGGCCCTGTTCTGACCTGGGACTTTCCACTGCTCATGGCTTAGCTTCCCTCTGGGGGTGAGGGGCAGAGAGCAGGGTGAAGATCCTGAGGGCAGACTCTTACACTGACAGGGAGACCTGGCTGTCATGTGTCCCAGGAGAAGTCAGGAGGGACTTCATCAATGGTCCTGGTATGACTGTTTGACCTTCATCCTTACCAAAAGCACATGACTGTAAGAACCTGGCATTTCCTGTTATGTGTAAGTCACCCTGTGGTTTTTCCTCACAGGGACATGGCTAGTCCTAGTTTATTGGACACTCACTGCTCAGTGTGTTGAAGTGTTCTCTGGTTCTAGAACCACAATTAGAGCTAGCTGAGATCTTTAAATTGTTAAAACTCCATCCTTAGGGGCTGGAGAGACGGCTCAGCAGTTAAGAACACTGACTGCTCTTCCAGAGGTCCTGAGTTCTGAGTTTTTACAGGGGCTGGCTCACAACCATCTGTAACAGGATCCTATGCCCTTTTCTGGTGTGTCTGAGGACAGCTACTGTGTACTCACGTAAAATAAATAACTCTTTAAAAGACTCCATCTTTGATGGTCCCTAGATTTTTCTTCAGCCTGTGACTCAAGGCTGAGGCTTCAGAGAGTCACAGAAAGGAAACAACCATGTTTATTATGCATCTGGCCAGCTATGCCTGCAGCCCATGACCCCCCTCGGTTCTTATAAGCTCCTGCTTGGTAACCTAGTTTATCTGGGATGGGACTCTGTAACTGGCAATCAAAGTTCCCATTAAGTGAAATTGGAGGAAACCACACCTCTTGACTTCTGGTCACACCTCTGTGAAATGGGCTATAAGACTGCAAGTCCCTCCAGCTGTAAGACCCGGCATCTTAGGGCCCTGCTGACCTCCTCCTCCGGTGTCCCCAGGGTCTCTCTGCTGCAGCCCAGCGTCTGCAGCTGTTCCCCGAGCCCGGTGACATGGCTTTCCAGCTCTAGCGTGCCAATGTGCTCAGCACCATCACAGTGGCCAAAGGAAGCCTTGAGCGTCTCGGCTGTCTGGTCGTCACACCTGTAGGAAAGGAGGGGTCAGCCAGCACTGCAGGGACCCCACTGTCCTGCTGCTCCCGCCTTTGCCAGCAGATGCCATGGATCCTGTCTGCTCAGCGTTTCCTGTGGCTCCTTGGCTTCTCAGAGGAACAGCCAGAGGTGTCCCCTACAACCTGCCTAACACCCTCTCATCCACCTTACTCAGTCTGCCCCAGCCAACGGACCCCCTAGGTCCTCCAGGATGCCCCAGAGCCTTTGCCTGCTCCTCCTTCCTTGCCTCCAGCTTTCCTCGCACCTCCCTTGCCTCCGAATTCTTTTCTTATCTCCCTCCCTATGGCAAAGACTCTAGGATGGCTGCGCAGCCATTTGTTCATTATTTCCTCAATGTCTCTCATTTTGCCTGGCACACAAGTAGTTACTCAACAAGTGCTTTGTATGCACATAAATAATGAGTGATACCATCACCCCAGAAAGCCTGAAGATGGTGTTACAGTGTTACAGACCCGTCTGTAGAGGAGACTGAAGCCCAGGAAAACCAGGCAAGCTGAGATACTGATGGGTACCACGCCCATTTTCATTATCTTCTAAGATGGTACAGGGATTATGCCAGTGGGTAACTGAGAAAGAACCAGGCCAGGGCTGGGGTGGGCTGGGGAAGAGGAAGGCTTTGAACAGTGCTGTGAGAAGTGATGGAAAGCTCAAAGATGACAGGAATGGGTGGGTCTTAGGGACAGTGATGGAGGGAGCGATGGCCAGTGGGAACTAAATTCACCCATAGGCCTGTGGGTCTCCTCATTTCATCTGTGCACTTGGTGGGATGGGTTCCCACTTCTGAGCTATGCCAACAGGAAGGGCTGTCAGGGTCTAAGTGTGGCTGTGCGCTAGAACCAAAGCCAGTGTGAAGGGCCCTGCAAGTCGCAGCTGCCTTTCTGCTGCACTCTGTGCTTTTTGGCAGCCCGGGTCTATCTGGGCACTTACCTACTCACATAGCCTGAAAGTTGCACCAGGGGTACCTCGCTGTGGGCTTGTGGGCGTCCTGGCTTTTCCTGCCACCTTTCTTCCTCTTCCTCCTCAGAGGCGGCCTGGCCTTCCACGGAGCGGAACAGCTGCTCATCCTCTGCTGGGGAAACATGATATCTAGGGACTGGAGACCCAGCATGAGGACCGTCTAGCCTTCCTTGGGAACATGTGTAAAGTGAGGCACTGGTGACACTGTGACACTTGCCCAGCCCCTGGGGAACTGCATGGAAGTCCCTGAGATACAGCCTCTGTTTCCGTAGGTGACACATGAGGAGGCATCTCTGGTGTCACGATCGAGAATCAGTTCTACTTCAGGATATGTGACAACTTGGATTGGGGAACTGGATAGAGCTTTGTGGGATGCTGGTATTGTGTCACACCAGACTTTCAGTTCACAGTTTTGGGGGCCGTGGAAGAAGATGTGTCCAATATGTGGCCTGTGGTCCCCCTGACTGCTGAGCTTTGATGGATTCCATCCCGACTGGCATAGGTGACAGCAGCTGCTCTGTCCTATTGCCCAGACAAAGTCCTTGTCCCTATTTGCAGATCAGAGACTCCTAGAGACCCTGACTCTTTTATATTCCACCTCTGGGTACCTGTCAGGCTGTACCAACCAGAGGCAGCTCTTTCCAGCCCCAGTGAAGGTTCTGGAAGACCTGGGACATCATGCAAGTCAGTGAAGAATATGGCCAAAAGGAACTCAGATGAAGGCTGATCTTCCTGCTCGGGGCTTGGGGGCATGTCTGCTGACAGTGGCTAATCTCAGGGTCAGGGAGCAGGCCAGGCATCTGGGGTAGCCCCAAACCTATGGGCTCAAGTTATGCAAGCCCATATTGTCCTTTTAACCTGAGCAGTTTGTGCTGACTGACGTGACATTCAAAACAAAAAATGAGGCTTTACCTCACGGGAGATCAGAGACACAGGCATCTGGGATCCCTGGCTCTGGACACCCATTGCTCTCCCATGGCTTCACCCATGGGTTCTCAGGGATCCACTGTTTGGTTGAGCCACAGAGGCCTACTGTGAGAATTTTCATGACAATGTTGCTAATACTGACAGCATTATTTCCCCCGACTGCCCACTAGCATTCATCTGCATTGTCCTGGTGCTGAAGGCAGGGGCAGATGGAAGGGCTCTGAGACTGGGAGTGAGTGACAGAGATCCAGGACCTGACACACTGTGGGGGTGAGCGCCCCGATTCCCAAGGTTAAGGTTTATGTGAAGTCACCAGAAGATAATCCTTTGAAGGTACTGGAAGCCAAGCCTTGTCTGAAGGCCAGAGGTAGCTCTGATACTTCAGCCCTTGAGAACAGGGATGGGACACAGCCTCACGGACCACGGTCCTGGCATTAGGCTGGGTATGTGGGACTGACCTTCATCTGTGTCTCTGCCCCTTAAGCTGCCGTCTGACTGCTGAACTCCATCTTGAGTGGTGTCTGAATCGCTGGTTCCTCCAGCCGCAGGCTCACCATTCCTCTTTCCTGGCCTTGGACTGGCTTGTGGGGGTGTTAGGAGATGAGGCCCTTCTGACCTGTGGGTAGGAGAGAGACATGTTTTGATGGGGGACACCCTCATCCATTCCTTACACTGCACGGGTAAGCCACCCATGGTCTTCACCACTGTACTGCCAGAGTCAGCCTCCTATAGGCCAGAGAGAATGTTAAGGTATGCCCTCACTTTTCTTTGCTGATAGGGAACAGACATGAAACCCAGTTTTAGAGACTGGGATGTGTTGCAGGATATTTGATCACACTGTGAATCCTGAGATTGTGTTATTGACTGGAAAAACCTGTTTTTAGTTGTGGTGTGGCTCAGCCCTAGCACACACCTGTAGTTCAAGAGCTTTCTGCTTCAATACTGTATAAACAGGATTAAGTAAAGTCAACCATAGATCAAGAGGTGGAGCAAGCAATCAGTTGACAGGAAGTGAACAGAGGATTATTAAGAAAAAAAAAAAAAACCATAGAGAGTAAGAGGGAGTCAGGAGGATGGATAGAGAGACACACAGGAAGTAGCAGAGAGAGAAGGAAGGAGGTTTTAAATTTTATTTATTTATTTATTTATTGTTTTTTTTTGGGGGGGGGATGGTGAAATGAGAGAGGGGCATTGTTTCTGGGATGTGGCTGGCTGAGGAGAAAGGTCAGCTGGGTGCTTTTCCTGCCTCTCTGACTAGCAGGCCTTCGCTTCAGCAGGCTCCTGAGTCCTCACTGGTTAAATTGAATGACTGAGATTTCGTTAAACAAAACAAGGTTGCACGGTCTTCTGCAGACACTTCGGGATAGATTTTCATCTGTAGAATTATGAAAAATTATAAATTCAGTTTTGCTTTTGGTCATGTGGTGATGCTGTACTTGGGGTCGTGGCTGTCATATTGTGACCGTGAGCAAACGGGGCTGTGGCAGTTATATTGTGACCATGAGCAAACGGGGCTGTGGCAGTTATATTGTGACCATGGACAAGTGTCTGAATGACGTACCTAGTAGTTGGGTAAGAGCCCTGGCATCTTTAGAGGCTGAACTAACCAGTCCATAGCCACCTAATTCTGGACTTAATATGGCTGGCATTCAAAAACAGATTTATTTTTATTTTTTGTATATGAATGTTTTGCCTGGTGCCCATGGAAGCCAGAAGAGGGTGTAGGAGCCCCTGAGAATGGAGTTACAAATAGTTGTGAGCCAGCACGTGGGGCCTGGGATCTGAACTTAGATCCTTGGCAAGAGCAGTGAGGGCTCCTAACTGCTGTGCCATCTCTCTAGTGTGGGTCTATGTGTACCTGTTGCCCATGGAGCCCAAAAGAGGGTGTTGGATCCATTGGAAATGACGTTACAGATGGCTTTGAGCATCATGTGGATACTGGGAACTGAGCCTGGATCTTCTGGAAGAGCAGCTGGTGCTTTCAAAAGCTGAGACATCTCTCAAGCACTATGTGGCAGACTTTTTTTTTCTGCCGTACTCTTTTAATTAAGTTGTACTTCTTGACCCCAAAAGCCTTTAAGGGAGGAATCTCCCCTCTCTGGGTTTTGGAAAACCTACTTTATTTTCAATCAGTCTTCTAGATATGCTCCCTATGTTTTGAACTTTCATTTTCCATGACTCTATGGGAGAGTGTGGTGGTGCCCCTGTGTTGGTGGGGGTGTGAGGCAACTTGTGTTTCTTGGACCAGGAAGCAGAATCTGGGAAGGAAATGGGGCTATATCCCCAAAGTTCTGTCTCTTAGTCAGGGTCCCTACTGCTGCGACAAACACCATGACCAAAAGCAGCTTGGAGAGGAAAAGGTTTATTTCATCTTACAGCTTATAGTTCATCATCTGGGGAACTCAGGGCAAGAACTCAAGGCATAGACTTGAAGGCTGATGCAGAGGCCTTGGAGGGGTGCTGCTTACTGGCTTGATTACCATGGCTTGCTCAGCCTGTTTTCTTATAGAACCCAGGACCACCTGCGCACGGGGAACCACTGACAGTGGTTTGGACCTTCCCACATCAGTCACTAAATAAGAATATGCAGCAAAGACTTGTAACAGGCAAATCTGGTAAGGACATTTTTCTTAGCTGAGATTCCCTCTTCCAAAATGACACTAGCCATGTCAAGCTGACATACAGCTAGCTATCATATCTGTCCCGTGCCACCCTCCCACCCCAACTTCTAGCTTAGCTTCATTTCTTTGAGGTTCTATAACCTCCCAAGACATCTTGGGATTACATGTGGGGACATTCCACATGTCAACCATAGCAATAAGTAATGCCATTGTCCCTATTTCACAGAGAAGGCCTCGTCAAAGGAAAAGGAAGCCCCTGGAGTGACACAGAATAGCTACTGTCAGCTTCAGGAGACTACAGGTCACATATGTGAATTTGGGAAGAGGAAACCCCTGAGGCAAGGTAAGGGAGTAAGGTAAGGACAAACTTTGGAATTTTCCATTTTCTGAGGGTCCCATGTGGCTCTTGCCTGCTAACTGGGATTTCTCTGAGTCCTCCATGGTTGATAGAGCTGCCAACCTCCCTCCCACCCCCGTTAAGTCACCTCCCTGGCCCGTGTTCTCCAGGAGGACCCTACTATTCTCTTTTGGGATCCTAGGTGGAGTAAGGGTGTTTCTGGGAGACGTCAGGATGCCCATGACCTGGAAGGCCTCATGGAGCCTCCCCAGTGGCTAGATGAATCTGGAGAAATGAACTCTGGTGACTCCCACTCTTCTTCAGACCCAAGTCCTCTGTGTGGCTGGGTGTTCCCTCCAGCTGGCCACAGCCACACCCTCTTGGAACTCTAGTGAGCCTCTGATAGCTTCCATGTTGTAGTCCATGGCCACATTTGGCTGCCAGTCTGACAGGAGCCAGCTGTTGACTTTCCTTCTTATCCCAGAAGCTCCCAGCTTCCTCTGACAGACTCCCTTTTTAGTTCAGTGATGCCAAAGGGCCCCAGAAGCTGCCACCAGCCTGCAGAACCGTGTCTTTGCCATGTGAACCCTACAGCTCCCTCACCCCCTCTGAGCTGTCTCATTTCATTTCCCACATGTTTACCAGTGAACAATAATGGGGCTCTACCCTGGGTTGGACATTTGGGGGTCCTATGATGAAATGAAATAATGGAGTGCCTGACTTCACTGATGTTTGGGGTGAGTTTTAGGGAGCAACCAGATGAACAGGGAGACTGTGCGCATATCCAGCTAAGCATTTATTTCAAATATCTCCTAAAAATAGTGAGCACATTAGTTTTATTTATTATCTTTCAAACTTTATAATAGTGATATGTCTTTCTTTTAAAATTATTTATGCTAGGGGAGGTGACAGAGAGAGAGAAAGAGAGAGAGAGAGAGAGGAGGGTGTTAACTTAAGGGAAAACTAATTAAGTAACAGACTTTACATACATATGGCAAACAGGGCTGAGGCCTGGGCAGTCTGGAGGCTAACAAATGCTCAAATACTAGTTAACAAGCAGTAATTTGGGGCATCTTAAGAGCAGGGCTCCTCCCAGACAGGCTCCCTATGCCCAGAGGGCAGAGTATGCAGACTCTAACGGTCTGGAGCCATGGAGATCTGGACTGCTTCCTGGAAGCCAGTGTGTTGGAGATTCGGTGTCAGCTTGGTCTTACATGCCGTGATGGAGCTTCTTAGGAGGTAGGGCCTTGTGGGAGAAAGTAATTTGGGGGTGGTCCTAGGGGTGCTATCACTGGGCTCCTGATCCTTTCTTGGTTCTTTGCTTCCTGGTCTAGGAGGTGAGTAGTTTTGCCCCCCACCCACAAGCAAAGCTGCAGATCCATTTCTTTAGCTACCCTACCACACTGGCCACCTTCCAAGTGCTCAGGAGCCACACATGGCTTTGGCACAACTTTGGAAAGCACACAGAGAAAGAGAGGAAGCATCTAGCTCATCTTAGTCAGGGCAGCACAGTCCAATCATAGGTGCTGGTCTAAAACAAAGGCTAAAAGGTAAGTGACTAGTTTCCCACACAGATCCCAAACAGCACGGCTAACCAGCCATGAGTGTGGATAACCATAGCCATGAGCCCATAAGCCCAATGCCCCTCCCCCACTCTCTGTGCCTGGGATTAGACAGAGGGCCTCATGTATGCTGACCTCATGTTCTACCCCTGACCCAGCCCAACCCCAACTGTTTCTTAGATACATTGTTATTATGACAGAAAGTTGACTAACACAGGCATTGTAGAGCGTTTCTCTGCTTGCATCTAAAAGCAAGCTGGATGAATAGTACACTTTTTATTTTGAAAACTTAATGTAACGATGCTGAACAGTAACTTAAATGGGGGGGGGAAGAATTTTATATTACAATTCAGTATGAAACACATAATGGATGAGTTTGTATTTAAAAGTCAGGGTAATATTTACTTGGATGCTGTTGGTCCTTCATATACCTGACATTTTGAAATGCAGGATAAGAACATATATTCTGATAGACAGATAAGCAGATAGACACACAGATGCATGGGGCATAAGTGTCAGGAGTCACAGTTTCCCTCAGTGGTAAGAACTCAGCTTCCACCATCTGTGATGTGCTTGGGAAGTGATGAGCAACTCTTGGGGAATTCCAAACAAAACAAAGCATAACGCCTGAACTCACATAGTGTTGTGCTCTTGGAAAAATTCAGTTGCATATTATAACTGTGCAGAAAATTGTTTATTCATCAGGCAGAGTTCAACTCTGATTTTGCATCATTACTGTAGCTGTCTCTTTGTTACTTTGTGCGTTCTTCTTCCACCCTTCACCCTTTTCCCATCCTTTCAACCCCTAACACTAGATAGGGGAGAATAAAGGATAGAAAGGAAATGGAGCAACATTATTGTCAGACTTCTTGCTGCTGACTAGGGGCAAGTTTGATCTTTGCCATCAGGATATCTGATTTCCTCTTCTACCTGTTTCTTCTTTGTGCATAACTACTTAACAAACCACAACCAACAACAACCAATAGCAACCAACCAACAACCCACCAACAACCAGCGCTCAGGCCCTATCGCTTATTGACCCTCTGATAACTCTCCAGAATTTTGAACTGTTGCATGATCACAGAAACTATCTGCAGCTGGCAACATCACTCCCCTGCTAGAGCACAAGGCAAATCATAGTCAGCTGCTGTGGGCAGTCTATAGCAGCCCCCTACCCCACACCTAGGATTAAAAGGAAAACATATTCCCATAATATTTCTGTATTTTTCAAAGAAACCAAAACTCCATAGTTATCACTACAATTACAGTAGAAGTGTTTAATGCAAGACATCCAGCTGGCCATGCAGAAGCTGTGTAGGAGTTGGGTCCTAAGGCTCATTTTCCCAGCAGGGTGTGAAAAGTCCTCTCTCTAGTCATTCTCCTACAAGTCCTCGAGGAGACAACTTCTCCTTGTTCCTGATTCGTCCCTGATCTTGATCTCAAGTCTTCCTGGCCAGCTTGAGCCTGGTCATACACTCTCATGTTGGTTACAGCCTGTGGACAGACACGGGGGGTTGCTCTTCAGCACAGGAGTATGTCTGTATCTCCAAAGGGTGCCATCGAAGGTCCCTGCAGTCGGCCTTTTCCTCTGGGATCCCTCATGAGAGTGGTTTTGGCTGGTATCTGCGCTACTGTGGGTCAGTGTTAGGGATGGCTTGCTGTTCTTAGAGGAAGGAGGTCACCTCAGCTTATGAGGTAAGGGTTGTGACTGGGCAGGGGCTATACGGACTTGGCACACAGTTGGAACTAAGTAGATGCCAGCTCCCACACTTGCTCACTCCTTCCCTCCTGTTCACTGGGTCTTGTCCATCTCTTATTTTGTTTCCTTAGCTTGGCCCCACAGTTTAAATCTAATCTATGCTGTCCAGTATGGCAGCCAGCATATTAAGCTATTTAGATTTAGAATAATTAAAATTAAGTAAAGCTCCAAACCCATTTTTTTCTTTTCTTTTCTTTTTTTTTTGTTTTGGTTTGATTTTTTTTGAGACAGGGTAGTGTGGTGAAAAGCCCGTTTTTGTTTTGTTTTGTTTTGTTTTTTTCTGCAATAATCTGAGCCCAGAATTAGACCCTGCTCTCCATACAGACACAAAATACACCACATTTGAGATTCTTTACAGCACTGTGTTTCTAGAACTTAATCCCCAAATCAAGATGCTGGATGGTGTTTGTAGACAGAGCCTTTGGGAGGAGGTTAGGATTAGGTGACATTGTGTGTGTGTGTGTGTGTGTGTGTGTGTGCACCCATGGGGGTGTTAGTGCTTTGTTAGAACAGTCAGTGTCACTGAGCTTACCATGTGATGCCTGGGTCACCTCACTGCAGTGTGAGGGTCTAGCCAGATGCTGACATCATACTCTGGGGATTCCCAAGCTGAGTGAGCCTCTTTCTCCATAAACTAGCCAGCCTTGGGTTTTGTTATGACAACAGAAACCAAACTAAGAAAGCTCTAACTTTTGGGAAGAATTATTTGATGGATGAGGTAACCAACAGGAGGAACTGATGAAAAACCTGATTGGTCAAATTAGATTGAAGATAGCACCCCTGCCATGGAGAGAAAACTGCAGCAAACCCTGGTCACACCCCTCAAAGGGAAGGATCAGGTAAACTCAAGATCTAAGTGTGAAGGAAAAAGTAAACCGAACAACACACAGCTGAATGGGTTTGTGACCCAGGGTGAACAACTCATTTCAAAAACAGAAGTCACATGGCAAAAGGACTTGATCACACCCTGTATTTTTTGGTCAGAAGGCATGAGCATCCTCCCCACTCATGACCTGGTAGATCCTCTTGGGTGGTGTCATATCAGGTTTCCTAGAGGCA
>JADRCD010195615.1:0-39527 GCA_019843815.1 Montemys delectorum | reverse complement strand
GTGTATGTGGGCATTCTACTGTTTATGTTGTTATTGAGGAGCAGCCTTAGACCATGGTGATCTGATAGGATACAAGGGATTATTTCAATCTTCTTGTATCTGTGGAGGCCTGATTTGTGACCAATTATATGGTCAATTTTGGAGAAGGTACCATGAGGTGCTGAGAAGAAGGTATATCCTTTTGTTTTAGGATAAAAAGTTCTATAGATATCTGTTAGATCCATCTGTTTCATAACTTCCGTTAGTCTCACTGTGTCCTTGTTTAATTTCTGTTTCCATGATCTGTCCATTGCAGAGAGTGGGGTGTTGAAATCACCCACTACTATTGTGTGCGTTGTAATGTGTGCTTTGAGCTTTAGTAAAGTTTCTTTTATGAATGTAGATGCCCTTGCATTTGGAGCATAGAGGTTCAGAATTGAGAGTTCATCTTGGTAGATCATACCTTTGATGAATATAAAGTGTCCCTCTTTATCTTTTTTGATCACTTTAGGGTGAAAGTCGATTTTATTCGATATTAGAATGGCTACTCCAGCTTTTTTATTGGGACCATTGGCTTGGAGAATTGTTTTCCAGCCTTTTATTCTGAGGTAGTGTCTGTCTTTGTCGTTGAGGTGAGTTTCCTGTATGCAGCAAAACGTTGGGTCCTGTTTACGTACCCAATCTGATAGTCTATGTCTTTTTATTGGTGAGTTGAGTCCATTGATGTTAATAGATATTAAGGAAAAGTAATTGTTGCTTCCTGTTACTTTTGTAGTTAGAGCTGGCATTGCGTTGATGTCTCTATCTTCTTTTAGTTTTGTTGGAAGATTACATTTTTGCTTTTTCAGGGATGTAGTTCCCCTCCTTGTGTTGGAGTTTTCCATTTAATACCCTTTGAAGGGCTGGATTTGTGGAAACATATTGTGTGAATTTGGATTTGTCATGGAATACTTTGGTTTCTCCATCTATGGTGATTGAGAGTTTTGCTGGGTATAGTAGTCTAGGCTGGCATTTGTGTTCTCTTAGGGTCTGCATGACATCTGCCCAGGATCTTCTAGCTTTCATAGTCTCTGGTGAGAAGTCTGGTGTAATTCTGATAGGCCTGCCTTTATATGTTACTTGACCTTTTTCCCTTACTGCTTTTAAAATTCTTTCTTTGTTTTGTGCATTTGATGTTTTGACTATTATGTGGCGGGAAGAATTTCTTTTCTGGTCCAGTCTATTTGGAGTTCTGTAGGCTTCTTGTATGTTCATGGGCAACTCTTTCTTTAGGTTAGGGAAATTTTCTTCTATAATTTTGTTGAGGATATTTACTGACCCTTTAAGTTGGAGGTCTTCACTCTCTTCTATACCTATTATCCTTAGGTTTGGTCTTCTCATTGTGTCCTGGATTTCCTGGATGTTTTGGGTTAGGGTCTTTTCGCATTTTGCATTTTCTTTGATTGTTCTGTCAATGTTGTCCATGTTATCTTCTGCCCCTGAGATTCTCTCTTCTATCTCTTGTATTCTGTTGGTGATGCTTGCATCTATGTTTCCTGACTTTTTTCCTAAGATTTCTAACTCCAGGGTTGTCTCCTTTTGTGATTTCTTTATTGTTTCTACTTCCATTTTTAGGTCCTGAATGATTTTATTCAGTTCCTTCACCTGTTTGTTTGTGTTTTCCTGAAATTCCTTAAGGGATTTTTGGGTTTGCTCTTTAAGGGCTTCTATTTGTTTACTTGTGATCTCCTGTAGTTCTTTATGGGATTTTTTTGTTTCCTCTTTAAGGGCTTGTACTTCTTTATCTGTTTTCTCCTGTATTTCTTTAAGGGAGTTATTCATGTCCTTCTTAAGTTCCTCTATCAGCATTGTGAGATGTGTCTTTAGATCCAAATCTTGCTTTTCTGGTGTTTTGGGATATCCAGGGCTTGCTGAGGTGGGAGTACTAGGTTCTGGTGAAGCCAAGCAGTCTTGGTTTCTGTTGGTAGGATTCTTGCGATTGCCTTTTGCCATCTCTTGATCTCTGGTGTTAGAAGTTCTTGGTGTCTTAGAGCTTGACCTTTCCTTGCTGCCCTGTAACTCCCCTTCCACTCCTGAGGTCTTTGCCTCCCAGCTGGTCTGGCCTGAGTCCTTGTGCTGAAGTCAGCCCTGAGTCCTTGGGCTGAAGTCTGCCCTGGAGGGAAGCTCTCACCTGAGTCCTTGGTCTGAAGTTTGCCCTGGAGGGAAGCTCTCCCCTGAGTCCTTGGGCTGAAGTCTGTCCTGGAGGGAAGCTCTCCGCTAGCAGGCAGGGGGCAGAGGTGGTTGCTGATCCAGCTCTGTCACTCAGAAGCTGAGTGGCTCCTGTCCCTGCAGTCCTGAGACTCCCCTGCACTTCCTGAGGCCTATGCCTCCTGGCTGGTCCTGCCTGATTCCTGGGGCTGAAGCCTGCCTTGAGTCCTTGGGCTGAAGTCCACCCTGGAGGGAAGCTCTCCCCTGAGTCCTTGGGCTGAAGTCTGCCCTGGAGGGAAGCTCTCGCCTTTCAGGCAGGGGGCAGAGGTGGTCGCTGATCCAGCTCTGTCACTCGGAAGCTGACAGGCTCCTGTCCCTGCAGTCCTGCGGCTCCCCTGCAATTCCTGAGGCCTATGCCTCCCAGCTGGTCCTGCCTTAGCAAGACCCCAGAGAGAAAATGGCGATCTCACCTGAGTCCTTGGGCTGAAGTCCTGCTCAAGTCTTGAAGAGCCTTTCTTTACAAGGCCTTCAAGGCCTGCTTGAAGAGGC
Source organism: Montemys delectorum (assembly GCA_019843815.1). Lineage (NCBI taxonomy): Eukaryota > Metazoa > Chordata > Mammalia > Rodentia > Muridae > Montemys > Montemys delectorum. The sequence goes on along the minus strand of JADRCD010195615.1, from coordinate 36,812 downwards.
TATGGCCATGGTTTACTGGATGACAGACCAATGATCTTTGTCCACCCAAAGAAATGTCTCAAGGTTACCCCCCTCCCCATGGAGACTGTACCGCCTTGGCTGCTAGAAAAAAATCTGTTCAGAATGTGGTTTCTTCCCCAGGGTTAACAGTGAATGTCACTAGCTTCTGGCTGCTGTGCACTGCAAGAAAAGGTGACCTCACAAACCTGCAAAGGGAAGTCGGGATCAGGAATTTTTGTGAAGCTTAACTAGCAGAGAAGAAAAAAAGATCTAAAGGAATGAGTCAGGTGGCTTTGGAGTGAAAAACAGTAAGTCAGGAGGCAGCATAAAAGCAAGGAATGGAATCCAGAAAGAAAATGTGAGGGTGGGCAGGTGGATTGCTGCACAAGCTAAGAACAGGAGTTCAGATCCCCAACTCCTGCATAAAATTGGGTAGATGAGCTGACCCACCTGTAATCACAGTGCTTCTGAAGCAGGGACAGGAGATCCCCAGGGAAGGCTGGTTAACTAACTAGATTGGGAAGGTCAGGTTCAGTGAGAGAGCCTACCTTAGTAAATAAAGTAGAGAGGGATCAGTCAAGAAGGACAACTACTGGCCTCTGTACACACACACACAGATGTATGCATGCATATATCTCACACAAGCACACATACCACACATCACATTACATCACACATACATCACATCACCCAAGTAGGCAAAAATAAAAGTAGAAGCGAAATATAACTGCAGATATGATAGATAGTGAGATGCTATTGGCCTGGCAGCATCCCCATGTAACTCTAGGTTCTACAAACACTTGGTGTTGGTTCCAGTATATTGCTGGAAGGCCTGCCTCTGTTAAACTTTGCCATGAGAGCCTACAAAAATGAGATTAAAATGTTAGCATTTGGGGGCTGGAGAGATGACTCATCAGTTAAGAGCATTGACTGCTTTTCCAGCAGTCCTAAGTTCGATTCCCAGCAACCACATGGTGGCTCATAATCATCTGTAATGAGATCTGATGCCCTCTTCTGGTATGTCCGAAGACAACTACAGTGAACTTATATATAATAAATAAATCTTTTTAAAAAATGTTAGCATTGACACAACATCTGTCCCAACACCAGGAGTAACTGGGACCAGCAGGACCAGGTACACAGGAACTCTGCCAGCCCAGTGGCTCCGGTTCCTTCCCGTCTCTCTGGGCTGGTATCCTGAGCAGACCTTGGGTGCAAGCTCCTCATCCAGTCCCACAACACCCAGAGGAAGCTCCACTCCCAGGCGCTCTAACAAGCCCAGGATCAGAGGTGAGGAGGACCCATCTGTCCCAATACCGAGAGTAACTAGGACCAGCAGGACCCAGGCACACAGGAACTCTGCCAGCCCTTCTGGTCTGTCTGTGTTGGTGCCCTAGGCAGACCTTGGGTGAAAGCTATGCAGCCAGTCCCACAACACCCAGAGGAAGCTCCACTCCCAGGTGCTCTAACAAGCCCAGGATCACAAGATCCCAGATTCACAGGATCACAGAGGCAGCTTGACTCTGAGGAGTTCTGACACAACCAGGATCACAGGAAGGACAGGGCCCAGTCAGATTTAGCAAGGGCAGGTAGCACTAGAGATAACCAGATTGAGGGGGGGGGGGCAGGTGTAAGAAAATAAACAACACAAACCAAAGTTACTTGGCATCATCAGAACCCAATTCTCCCACCATACAAGTCCTAGACACACCATCATACTGAAAAAGCAAGATTTAGATCTAAAATCACTTCTCATGATGATGATATGGGACTTTAAAAAAGACATAAATAGCACCCTCAAAGAAATACAGGAGAACACAGGTAAACAGCTAGAAGCCCTTCAAGAGGAAACACAAAAATCCCTTAAAGAACTCTAGAACACAATCAAACAGGTGAAGGAAATGAGCAAAACCATCCAGAATCTAAAAATGGAAATAGAAACAATAAAGAAATCAGAAAGAGAGACAACCCTGGCCATACAAAACCTAGGAAAGAAATCAGAGTCATAGATGCAAGCATCACCAACAGAATACAAGAGATAGAAGAGAGAATCTCAGGGGCAGAAGACACCATAGGAAACATTGACAAAACAGTCAAAGAAAATGCAAAAAGCAAAAAGCTCCTAACCCAAAACATCCAGGAAATCCAGGAAACAATAAGATCAAACCTAAGGATAATAGGTATAGAAGAGAGTGAAGACTCCCAATGTAATGGGCCAGTAAATATTTTCAACAAAATTATAGAAGAAAACTTTCCTAACCTAAAGGAAGAGATACCCATGAACATACAAGAAGCTTATAGAACTCCAAATAGACTGGACCAGAAAAGAAATTCCTCCTGTCACTTAATAATAAAAACACCAAATGTACACTAAACAAAGAAAGAATTTTAAAAGCAGTAAGGGGAAAAGTTCAAGTAACATATAAAGGCAGGCCTATCAGAATTACACCAGACTTCTCACCAGAGACTATGAAAGCTAGAAGATCCTGGGCAGATGTCATACAGACTCAACAAGAACACAAATGCCAGCCCAGGGTACTATACCCAGCAAAACTCTCAATTACGATAGATGGAGAAAACAAGATATTCCATGACAAAACAAAATTAACACAATATCTTTCCATAAATCCAGCCCTACAAAGGATAATAGATGGAAAACATCAACATAAAGAGCAAAACTACATCCTAGAAGAAGCAAGAAAGTAATCTTTCAACAAATCCACACAAACCTAATTCCACCTCTTACAACAAAAACAACAGGAAGTAACAATTACTTTTTCTTAATATCTGTACTGGCTGATTTTTGTGTGTCAACTTGACACAGGCTGGAGTTATCACAGAGAAAGGAGCTTCAGTTGGGCAAGTGCCTCCATGAGATCCAGCTGTGGAGCATTTTCTCAATTAGTGATCAAGGGAGTAGGGTTCCTTGTGGGTGGTGCCATCCCTGGGCTGGAAGTCTTGGGTTCTATAAGAGAGCAGGCTGAGCAAGCCAGGGGAAGCAAGCCAGTAAGGAACATCACTCCATGGCCTCTGCATCAGCTCCTGCTTTCTGACCTGCTTGAGTCCAGTCCTGACTTCCTTGGTGATAAACAGCAATGTGGAAGTAAGCCAAATAAACCCTTTCCTCCCCAACTTGTTTCTTGGTCATGATGTTTGTGCAGGAATAGAAACCCTGACTAAGACAATATCTTAATATGAAAATTAATATTACCAACATATCCTAATCGATTGAAATCCAAAATTAGAAATCTGTTGATTGTCATCCAATGGTCTCTCTAATTTGGTAATTGGAGAAATAGGTCAATATTGTATAATCCATATACATTTTCAGCTTGTACGTGACAGTGTCTTGTTGTGTACAACATAAGGGTCTTAAAATCTTGCTTCTATCTCAGCCTCTTATTAGTAGTATTGTTTATTTCATGTTTTTACACTATACTATGGTTTTTAGAAAAGCTTATATATTTCAAAAGTATTTATATACTCAAAAGAAACATAGACAATTAAGTTGGGAGGTTGCTTGTAAGAGAACAACAAAGAGTGAGACTGAATGCTTTGCTTGATGTTTGTAACTCTTGTATCTAGTTTGAAGAAGAGGACTTTATAAGTTACTCTTTCTCTGAGATGAATGCTTTTCCAAATTATCACAGCCAATGAACCAAATTCTTACCCTCACCTAATGTCTGTGCCACCCTCCAAGCAGAACCATTGTTCATTGAAACAGTTGGTAAATGACTTTATGGATAGACTATCTTAATACACACACCATTTCTTAAATGAATGTCACCTGTTCTCTGTGGGATGAGAATAAAGTTACTCACTCAAGTCAAGTAGCTTTGACTATAGCAGGAAGTCTGTATCCAAAAATCATGCCCACAATTCATTCCTTGGCGCAGCAGAACTGTCAACTCTCAGCTTAGCTACAATGAAGGTAAAATTCTTTGATGATGTGAAGGTCATTGAAGTACAGCCTTATTACAATGAACTCCAATGTCTAAAAATTGTTCCTATTTTGGGCTTGTCCACAGTAAGAGCCAAGAATTTAAACTCTACTAAATACAAAACAAACAAACAAACAAAAAGACTTTATATATTTATGTTCATTTAAGAAAATGCTAGTAGTGATGTATTATTTTGAAATATACAGTTAATATGTTTGGAGTTATTTAAAATTTATATTGAGAAAAACGTATTTTCGGTATTGCTGTAGACAAGCATGTACATAAGACTTAAATTGATTGTTGTTTTATATCAAACAACTTTTATAATACTCATTTTTATTGTTATAATTTTTTATAAATTTTAAGGAATATAACAAAAAAGACATTGTAGGTATTGAAGGGGGGTCTCTAGGAGGAGTTGGGGCACAAAAGGGAAACAAGAATGTGATTTAATTCTATTTACTTAAAATATGTTTTTAAATGATAACAAATTCAGATAAAAAATAAATTAAAAAAGGCTATTTAAAAAATGTTAGCATTGTCTTAGCATTTGGAAAAACTGTCAGAAGGCTCAGAATGTGGGCATATTAGAATGAGTTCATATATGACATGATATAGTGTCTTCTTAGAGGACTATCTGTGTCCTCTAAGAAGGTACAGAAGACCTCAGACTCTCTTGGTAAAGCAAACAGTTAAGAAGACCTTAGTGTTTTCTACAACTTAATAGCCAAGATGCTGCCATGGAATTTTGCATCCTTCTGCTAGAGGAGCAAAAAAGACTTCAAAATGACCAGCACCATAGAGGCAAGGTGGGCATAAATGCCACAAAGGGTAACAAGCCCAAAGGAGAATCATTGCCAACCACAGAGAACCATGACCATGACACTAAAAGATTCCTAAGACATATATGGGTATAGCTGGAATTAAAGAGGGAACAAAAGGCAGAGACAAGGAGGGAAGGAGAGACTTGCCATCAGAAGCCAATAGATAATCATGACCTTTTGTCCAGTTTGTCACTGTGAACTTTGATCCAGAGTCACTGACCAAAGGAGAACACTATATTGACACCACAAAAATGCAGATAACATACTCCTCCAGTCCTTTTCTTATCATGTTTATGACTATTCAATAGAGGAATTGTATATAAGGCAAAGGTAACAGACTTTATTAGGGGCTTTAGATGCAGTATTTGCTCTGATAACTCATATCATGGCCTCTCTGCTAGAAATTCACCCACACTAAGTGACACTTAAACTCACTTCTGACCTGGTGCACACTCATTTTAAGGAGTAACAAGTGGTTTCCTTTCACAAAAGGCAGACACACAGACCCTTTCAACTCTTCCTCCAATAGAGCTCACAGGGACCTTCCGTCAAGTGATGTTCTGCAGAGCACTCTTCTGGCTCGTTATGCTAATAACATCAAACTGCATGGGTTCCATGGTCAGCAAACAGCTTGTAATCTAGATGTGCTAATGAGACATACAAGTACCAGAGAAAGGAGATTAAACCCACTGGAGTCCAAACATCTGTCACATCTATGACGTGTATAGATGTCCAACAATCTGAGGTGTCCTTGAAGGTAAGATGCACATTGTTGCTCTTTCTGTCCTGTCCTACTGAGAATACGTGACAGCATGGCCTCTTTAGGTTTTGAATATTATACATATATATATAGATGACCATTGGGAAAATGGCTTTGGCATATTTATTATCTTAAAACATTTTTACTTTTGAATAAAACCCAGAGGAACAGAATGTTCTAGATCAAGCCAGCCTGTGCTCAAGAATGTGGTTTTGCCCCAGGACTTAATCTGTGTATGGGGATAAGAGAATGACATCTTCTAATGGAGAGTCAAGAGCAGGAGGTTCTGGGGCTCTGGAGTACAACTATGAATTTTATTGCACAAATTTACTATTCAGAAACTAACCCCAGGCTTGATACACAGCCCTAGTGGATTACCAGTCACCAGTCTTGGGAACTTAAGTGACTGTAGTCCATCAAGGTATTAAAATAACATTTAATACCCAGTGAAGGATTTTATAAGTGTTCTTCCAAATTCTGTAAAATCCGTAAATATCTCCTCCCCCAATGCTTTGGTCAATATTTTATCATAGCAGCAGAAAAGCAAACTAAGACCCCAACCTTCCCTCGCTGACAACAGTAGTGTGTGGACCTTCAGTCCTGCCTTTGAGTGTCACATTTTTCTGTTACCAAAAAAAAAAAACAAAAACAAAAAAAAGATAAACTTTCTCTCAAATAATCTTTTATCAGTTCACAGGCCCTCAAATGTCAGATATTAGAGTGTAAAGTATTTCCTCTCTGATAACTGAGCCATTGGGCTCTGAAGAAAGATTGTCTTTCAAGGACAGAAAATCACTTGCTGTTTAAAACTCAACTATCTGGAAAAGGAAACATCTGCAGAAGGCTGGAAGGGATGCGAGATGCCTGCTGAGGGGCAGGAAGCCAGATCACTTCTCCGTGGCAACAATGGAGGAGACAGTTCTTGGAACTCCGGTGGGTTTAGTGATGAGATGGGGACGCTTCTATTTTCATCATAGGCCATGATGTCATAAGATGAGAGGAAGGGTGGGAAATGTACACAGGCAGTTTGAAGAGTGGCAACAGTCCCTCCAAGAGCCTCAGGATCTCCCATCAGCAGTGATTGAGGGGGGCGGTTGGTCTGGGGAGGGTTCAGCTTACAGCAAGCATATGAGAAAATGGCAAGAACCTCAGGAACATGTTAGAACAACCAGCCTGGGTCCACTCAGGAAAGCAGAGAAGAAGGAATCAGGAAATGGAATGTGGAAGTGACTCTTCAATAGAGAAAGACAGACAAGCAGAGAATTTATAAGTTGACTCAAGGTAAGGTAGAGGACTTGGGGTGCTGAGCAAGAGGGGCTCCAAGCTGAACTAGAGATCAGTAGAGTAGCTGGGAGGCTCAAGGTCATGAATAGAAGCATGGGTAATAAAATCAGATAAAGGGTGAGGGGGGTCCACTGTAGTTTTTTATCTTATTTACACTTCCCTGCATAGATTGGCTTCTAATGCATAATATTGCATAATGTTTCCACCCAGAGTAAGCTTCCCCCTTCCCTAATGTATCAAAGAGCAGTGAACTCCCAAGGGTTATTACAAGTCACTGGCAGATAACACCAGTAAGTCAACTTCTTATTTAACAGTGATGATAATAAGGGGACCAAGGGTTATGGCAGTTCCCTAAAGCCCTCAGGAAATCAAGCAGATAAGTCTTCAGGGGCTTGGAAGGCTACAAAAAACAAAGGTGATCTTTGAAAATGTAAGGAGTAGTAATTGTCAGGTAGCTCCCGTGCTGAGGCAACAGCAGGAGCAGGAAAGAGGAAGTGACTAATGCCCCTCAGGCAACAGGTCAAGGGCTTTAACCTCTTCTTTACTCTCACCTCCCCAGGTGGGAATACTTTCATTCCAAGTAAGGTTTAATGACGATCCATGGTGGATCTTACAGGGAAGACAAGCATAAAAGAGGTGGAGAACAGGAGAAGGCTGGAGCCTCCTTCTCATGCACCACCTGGGTCAGTAGTCACAGGATCTGGATAAATCACACAGATAGCACAGTAAGTGCTGGCACAGTAAATGCTCATCCCTTCCAGTGTTTTTAGATAAGAACCGTTTCATTTGGCTAGAGAAGGAGCTTAGTGAAGTGCTTTCCTGGCATGCTCAAGTCCATAGTTTGACCCAGTACTGAAAATAATAAAGATAAGAATAAAAAGGCATACTTTGGACACCTGGTGTAGTGAAATTCTTAAATAAGATATCTAGACCTAAATCCACATCACACTTGATCTTTGTGTATCCAGTCCAATGCTGGCCTCAGCACTTTAGAATCAGCCTGGAATTTAATTTACTTTTCTCAATGAATGTCCTCCTGAAGTATTCCTATACTTAGAAACTGATCAATCATAGTTTTATGAAATTATTCTGTGGCTGAGTTTATTTCAAAATGATTAACATTTAAGCTTATATGACGACTCTTTCTCTGATTCCATCTTTAAAACATAGAGCATCAAGTCAGGGCTAATATTCCAGGTCAATGACAGTGTTCTATATTTTAAAAGAACCTGAGGAATGACAACTCGGCTATACTCCAAAAGCTACTCAGAACTTATCCACTGCCCAGCTATCAAGAAATACAGTCAAGGACTTGAGAGATCAAGTGTTCAAAGTGCTTGCCACATCAAGTGTGAAGACCAGAGTTCAGTTCCAAGAATTAACAAAGCTGGTGGTACCAGGTGGTGGTGGTACCAGGTGGTGATGGCACACGCCTTTAATCCCAGCACTTGGGAGGCAGAGGCAGGTGGATTTCTGAGTTCAAGGCCAGCCTGGTCTACAGAGTGATTTTCCAGGAAAGCCAAGGCTACAGAGAGAAACCCTGTCTCGAACCCCCCCCCCCCCCCCAAACCAAAAAAAAAAAAGCTGGTGGTGCATGTTTGAATCTCAGTGCTGAGAAAGCAGGGACTGAAGGATCCCTGGGGCCAGTCCAGCTTAATTGGCAAATCCCAGAGACTCTTTTGTCAAAAACCAAGATGGACAACTGTTCTTAGGAACATTTGAGGTTGGTTGACCTCTGGCCTTCACAAGAGTGCACACATTTTGTATCCTTGCACATATGTATGCACCAGTGCACACATGAGCATACACATGTGTACACACACACTCAAACACATTGAATATAATCCCATATTATGCTATAAAATTAAAGTGAAACAGCTGAAGATAAGTGGAAAGGTGTGCTCTGTAGCCACCTTCCCTTCTGTTGTCACCACACCTGGTGCTAAGGTGTGATCAGGTGTGAATACAAAGACTGAGGAGTTTTCATCAGACTTGCCAGAGAGAGTATGATTCTCAAAGAGTTTCCCAGAGAGGAGATGCACTGCATATAGATTATGAAAGAAACTGCTCATACCACAAACAGCTGAGCTCCTATAACACTCAGAGAAGCAGACAAAGAGAGGTTCAGAAATGGTGGCAAGAGAAAGCCAAGAGCATGTAGCCCAAATGGCTGGATTACATAGCAATCAGAGATGTTAAGGAAAAGGGAAGCTCAGACTGGAGAGGGCTAGGGCAGGGATTAGGGTATGCCCACCAGGTTCTTGTTACACACATAGACCTTGATATGCTGAAAGGTAGTACAGGCACAGGCTAATGGAAGAGCAGTGTGTCCCTTTTGCTGGAGATAAGGAGAATGACTTCTTTTAGCTAGTAGGAACTAATTTCTTAAGTACCTGAGGGACTATGTTGGCTTTTGTCTAAATGTCAGACTTTAGGAAAAGGAATTTCTTGGAACCTAACAGGTATTACTTTTGTTCACTCATTTTAAATACTATCAAAGTCCTTCACTGGCTGTGGCAGTCAGGAGAGCTGACCCTACCCCTCAGCTGGGCAATGCAGGATTGCTGGCTCAGGTGGTATGGGAGCAGGAGAGCCCACCCCATCACCTACCCCACCTATGAGCTGCTGGAAAGGGCCACTCCTGCAGATCCAAACCTGCAAGATCTCAGTATTCTGCTAGCAGAATACTTCATCTTCAGATGAAGATGTAGAACTCTCAGCTCCTCCTGCACCGTGCCTGCCTGGATGCTGCCTTGTACCCTCCTTGATGATAATGGACTGAACCTCTGCACCTGTAAGCCAGCCCCAATTAAATGTTGTCTTTTATAAGAAAAAAAAAAAGCTGCAAGATCTTCATGACACATGGCAACAGCAGGATATTGGAAAGGAGTTCTGGTGAGAATCCAGTATTGATAGTGTAGGAGAAGCCAGAGGCCTCAAACCAGACCAATGACTCATTGCAATGAACAGTTGCAGGTAAAGCTGTTTGGGCAAAAGGGTGTACTGTGTGACGTACCTATGACACACTGTAGATTTTTTAAACTATCTTTTATTTTTATTTTCTCTTATGGGGAGGTTGCTAGTATGGAGGGCAGGTATGGAAAGGCTGGGAAAATGAGTAGCGTTGGGGTGCTTGACTGCGGTGAGGTTCACAGAGAATCAATAACAATTATTTTAAAAATGCTAACGAAAGCACAAAGTATAAACAAAGACCTTAAATCAAAAGGGCCACAGTTTAAAAAAAAAAAAAAAAAAGTCTATAAATAAATCCTGAGGTGTTTGTCTTGGGCCTGAGGAGCCATAGGTAAGCTGAGTTTACCTGCTTCCTGTATTTGACAGGGAAGGAGCAGAGGCAACGAGAGAGCGCCCAGGCACCAGCCTTGCCGGAGGTTTGAAGACTAAGCATCCCGAGAGAAAATAGCCCAAAAACACTATAGCATAACTTACCTCCACTCCTCTGTTCTCTCCTGCCTATGTCTTCTAGAAACAGAACCACTGTAATTGAATAAGAAACCAACATGTGGGGCTGAGGAGCTGTGGGACTTGGAGGAGCAGGCCTGCAACAAGAATGAGTTGAGGCATGTCCAAACCCCAGAAACCTTGTCCTGAGATCAGCAGGAGTAGTGTCCCCCGCTGCCCTGGGCCTGTGTGTCCCTGCATACTTACCCCTTGCCTCCATCCTGTCCCCCTTCCCCACCTCAGGAAGCTGCCTCACCAGCTTCACTGCTTACCATTGCCCGAGGTCACCTAGCTCCAGGCCAGCTTGCCCTCCACGGATTGCAATGGTATTAGCATCATAGTTTATATTGTTGTGAAATTGCTTTATTAGGTATATCACAGTTCGTAGAATGTATGCAAAAATATGAAGAAAAACAAGCTACAGTGGTATTTTCTTAAAGTTTTTAACTCAGATCACTTTTTGCTCACAACTTTGATCCACAAATAGAAATATTTTTTTTTTTTTTTTAACCTGAGATTAAGAAAAACAAAGATTGCCGGGCAGTGGTGGCACATGTCTATAATCCCAGCACTTGGGAGGCAGAAGCAGGCAGATTTCTGAGTTTGAGGCCAGCCTGGTCTATAGAGTGAGTTCCAGGACAGCCAGGGCTACACAGAGAAACCCTGTCTTGAAAAAAAAAAAAAAAAAAAAAAAAAAAAAAAAAAAAAAAGAGTTTGGTTTCATAGGAAATACTGACTAATCCATGGTTGTGTTAAAGTGGTACGGCATGTGCAGCATAAACAATGTCCTGAGTTCCTACCCCATAGTGAAAAGAAGGTATGGAGAATGGGTGAGCAAAAACAGAACAAATGACAAGGAGATTTCAAAGTCACTCTCCTTGTAAAGGTCACAGCCAAGAGGACTTCCTCACCAGGCTACTGTGGCTCCCGACATAGAGGCATCTCAAGGAAAAACTAGAGAAGTTAGACTTTATGAAAATTAAAAATGCTTACTGCTTCCAAAGATACTATTGACAAAGGGGGGAAAATCAGCCTATTGAATGGGAGAAAATATTGACAAAGCAAATATTTGATATACACTTCCAGAACATATAAAGAGTTCTAGAAACTCAGCAACTAAGAGATTATCCAGTTTTTTTAAAAAAATAAAAATAAAAGAATTTTGTTAACACTTGTCAGAGAAGATGCCTGGCCAACAAAGACACGCTTAAAAGAGAATACAATGTTGAGAGGAGTGGGAAGTTATGGTTGGGTGTAGGAAGATGTATGGGCAGGTGTGGAGTGAATATCATCAAAGTATGTATATGAAATCCTCAAAGAATTCACTAAAATGCTATGTTCAACACCATTTTTTATTAAACCAGAACCACAATGGGAATATCACATCATATTCACAGGGATAATATAACGAAATTTAAGTCAGGGTATGGAGGAATAGGGGCTTTCCTACATTGATAGGATAGAGATATAAAAGAGTCAAAATGTTAAACAGATGTCATATGGCCTACAACCCTATTCCTGTGCCTCTGCTTGTGCACGTGTGTGTGTCTGTGTGTGTGTCAGAAAATTGAAAGCCACACAAAAACTTGTTTATAAGTGTTCATTGTAGCAATTTTAAACAAATACTTAAAATTGTGTTAGCATCACTATTGTAAGTGTGAGCATACACACCATGCACGTGTAGATGTCAAAGACAACTTTACAAAGTCACTTGTCTTCTTTCACTTTGTTTTTTGGTTTGGTTTGGTTTGTTTTTTTCCGAGACAGGGTTTCTCTGTGTAGCCCTGGCTGTCCTGGAACTCACTCTGTAGACCAGGCTGGCCTCGAACTCAGAAATCTGCCTGTCTCTGCCTCCCAAGTGCTGGGACTAAAGACATGTGCCACCACCGCCCGACACATTGTACCTTTCTTTCTTCCTTTCTTTCTTTTTTAAGATTTATTTTATTTATTTTATGTGTATGAATAAACTGTAGCTGTACAGATGGCCCTGAGCTATCATGTGTGTGGCTGCTGGGAACTGAACTCAGGACCTCTGCTGGCCCCACTCATCCGGCCCCGCTCGCTCTGGTGTAATTCACTGTAGCTGTCTTCACTGTAGCACCAGAAGAGGGTATCAGATCTCATTACAGGTGGTTGTGAGCCACCACTTGGTTGCTGGGATCCGAACTCAGGACCTTCAGAAGAGCAGTCAGTGCTCTTACCTGCTGAGCTATCACGCCAGCCCACATTGTACCTTTCAAAAGGCATTTACTGTCACTGTAATGTCTGACCTAAGCCTCCTGACTTCTAGACAAAACTTCTGAGTCATATGACTAAGCTTCAAAGACCTTTTACCTCCATCAGCCCTAAGAGCCAAGACTGCATAACATCAGGAAAATATAGAAAGGACTTACCTGCCCTTCTGTAGCTCATCAGACCTGATGGCCACACCAGTGTAATTGATAAGTATATTGACTTATGTCCTTGTTCTGGGATTACCAAAGTTTATTCAGTTCTTCTAAATTGGAACACGTTGTCAGTGTAACTTCATTTTATGCTCCTTGGCCATGATGACCTAGATTTGACTCAAAATAAATTCTTATTTTATTGTAAGAGTAGTTTTTATATTAACAGTGTGATTGAACCATATGAAGTAATCAGAATGAGTAGATGCATCCTGAGAGAAGGGACCAGTGGTTGTGTTAAACTGAGAGAGGAGATCAGCAGAACTGTTACACTGGGGAAGGGACCAGTGGTTGTGTTACCATTAATGGGAGAAGGAACCAGTGGTTGGGTTCCACTGGGGAAGAGAACATGGAAGCGCATGAACCTGTCAGTGAGCCTGAGGTTTCTCTGTGAGATGGTGAGAGTTTAATCTGATTTGTAATGATAGTCATACACTCTCTCCGAGGGTACTCTAAAATCCATTGAGCTGTGCTGTATCAACTGCCACTTAGCGAAGCTGCTTTTAAAAATGCCATCTGTTAAATCCTAGCCCTGCTCATGGAAGGCAGTGTCCTCCTGGACAAGTCACTTACTCCCCAGAGCTGTCTCTGTGTTAAATCCTAGCCCTGCTCATGGAAGGCAATGTCCTCCTGGACAAGTCACTTACTCCCCCAGAGCTGTCTCTGTGGAAACTGAGTTTTCTTTAACTTCTCTCCGAAACATATTTTTCCTCATTTGTTCAATATATGTTCCTACTACTCTCCTGAAAGGGAAACTAACCAGCCAGGGCTAGATCTCAGCTCGATCTTCACCCTAAGTGATTACTGAATGATCAAGTGGCTGTTGTACTGGGGTAACTCCCTCAGACCCAGCAAGAAGGAGGCTCTTGGTCACACGAGCACAGCTTGTCATGTAACAAACCTACTCTGAGCATTTTGTAAATGTCTCATTTATTCATCACAATAAAGATAATACTGTAATTATCCTCCTTTCATTTATGAGGAAGCAAAAACCAAAATAAAGCTTGCCCTGGGCCACAGACAGTAGTTATTTGAACGAAGATTGAACCTCCAGCCATCTAGCCCCGGAAACTATTCTCATTAACACTCTGTCATCTCCAAAGTGAACATTGTAATAGGTGTGTGCATGAATTCTCTCTTAGATTCCACCTCCATTTACAAAAAGTAAGATACAAGTCGAAGTAGAACTTACCAATCAATATCCTGGAATACTTGCTGCAAAGATTCTATTAACATAGTTGATTTTTAAATTCTAGTATAATCTTCTAAATTAACTTGGCAATAAAATTGATTCTCTAACTTTGTAGATATTGGTGCACAAATTTTAAAATGCTAGATTGGAATGTTAGTATAGTTTCATTCCCAATTGGCTGGAGTTCCTTTAGTTAGCTTTCTTATAGCTAAAGCAAGTAATTTTTTTAAAACGAACTCAGAAATCCTCCCGCCTCTGCCTCCCAAGTGCTGGGATTAAAGGTGTGCACCATCACCACCCAGCTTTTAAAAAAGTGTTTGTGAGTGTTTTGCCTGCATGCATGTCTGTGCATCATGTGTGCAGTGTTCAGGGACCAGACGATGTCGGATCTGGAACTGGAGTTACACAGGGTGGTACTAGGAATTGAATCCTTCTTGAACAATTCAGCCATCTCCATATCACTGAAACAAACAATCCTAAAAATATTGAACACAGTAAAGCCTTTAGTGATCGTGAACAAAATAAGGCAAAAACAAAACAAACAAAACATGCCCCCATCCTCACTAGGATTAACATAGTTCTCTCTCCCTTTCACTGGGGTTACCATAGTTCTCTCTCCTTCTCTTATCCCTCCTCTTCCTCTTCCCCTCTTCTCTCTCCCTTCTCCCCTCATTTCTTGTCCCCTTATCTCCAGTTGCTTTAGTTTCTACTCAAAATATCCTTAGTTTCCTTTTCTCTAGGATGAGTTTCCTAGTTCTTAGACCACAGCCCATAAAGAGAGATCTTCCTCTCGGCTTTGTACCCTCAAGGTGCCCTACTGAAGTGGCTTAGATAGAATCAACAATTGTCCTTTGTGGGGAGCTGTATGTAGGAAGAATTAAAGATACAACATTTTTGTTTGTTTTCAGAATAATGAAAAGGAAGAATCCCTGAGGCTCCCACACTACAATAATGTCATTTTCTTTGATTCTTTTGTTTTAGAAAAGTTCCTTTCATTTTCAATTGCTAAATTTTTAATTTTTGAGTTTCAGTAAAGAACTATTTTTTTAAATTAAACCAGGAGATTCCATAAAATTATATTTTTCAGTGAGTAAATACTGAGCTTGAATAAACCAATGAAATCATGAGACTTTCTAGAGTGATCTTTCTAGTGGGG
Organism: Montemys delectorum; assembly: GCA_019843815.1. Classification (NCBI taxonomy): domain Eukaryota; kingdom Metazoa; phylum Chordata; class Mammalia; order Rodentia; family Muridae; genus Montemys; species Montemys delectorum. Next base: position 21,752 of record JADRCD010195615.1, on the reverse strand, counting down.
CTGTTTGCATATTGATGTGTGGGGCATAGTACAGTAACTCAACTCCCCCTTCTAAAACCTGGGAACTCAGAATGTGCTTGAAAACATGGAATGGGGGAAATCCCACATTTTACAGAATCTGAGTCTTTTGTTCAACTTGAGAGGAAGTGGGAATACTTGAGTTTGAGTCCCTAAAAACCACAGCTAAGAGCTGGAGAAATCCCAAGGGAAAGCAAAGAGCAGTGCCCCAGTAGCATGACTCGAAGAACGTCTCAGTGGTGACTGGTGCGCAGTTTCTACGGACAGTCCTAGCCCTAAAGTGTGATAAGGAATTCCTGCCTGGCATTTTCCACTCTGTCCCTTTGCCCTGTATCAGGAGGTCACTTTTCTCTTTGTTTTAGGCAGGGCAGCTCTCCAAGACTGAAGCAACCTCTGAGCCTCTGGACCTCAAACTCAGTGTGTGACAATTTGCCATGATATTTTAGTATTTATCCAGGCTTGATATTTTAGTATTTATCTCAGGCTGTCTTTATGGAAGCCTGAGATTGCTGGGTGGGCTCTGGGTGTGGCTCTTGGGTTGCTCCTCAACAATAAAGCCTTAGGGCTTTATTGAGAGTGAGTCAGAAACCAAATCCTCTAATTAAACCTCCTAAGACAATACCTTTTGGGGAGTGAGGACTTGGCTCAGTGGTTAAGACGTTTGCTGCTCTCGCAGAGGACCTCAGGCTCTATTCCCAGCACCTACATAGTGGTTCACAGTCGTCCTGTAACCTGGGGGTTCCAGGGCATTCAGCACCCTCTTCTGACTTTAGCAGATGCTAGGCATGCATGTGGTGCTTGTACATCCATGCAAGCAAAACACTTATACACATAAAATCATAAAATGGGCTTGTTTTAAAAAAAGACAGCACTTAATGACTGTTCCTCTGAAGAATGACAGCAGGCATAATAATAGTATTTTATTTATTTATTTATTTATTTATTTATTATTTATTTATTTATTTTTTTGAGACAGGGTTGTGTAGCCCTGGCTGTCCTGGAACTCACTCTGTAGTCCAGGCTGGCCTCGAACTCAGAAATCCGCCTGCCTCTGCCTTCCAAGTGCTGGGATTAAAGGTGTGTGCCACCACCGCTGGCAATAATAATACTTTAAATAGGAATATTTCTAATCTTATCTCATTTACTCCCCAGGGGATTCTTGTATTTATCCTCTCAAAATTTATAAGGCATTTAAATTTTATCATTATTATGACGTTTTATAATGTCTTTTAATCTTTCTGAAAACCCTATACGATAGCTATTAATATTATCCAATGAGAAAGTGACACAGTGTCCTTTATTTGTATTTTATTTATTTAGATATTTCTGGTTTTGTTTTGAGACATTCTCTCTACATAGCCCTGGCTGTCTTAGAACCCACTATGTAGATCAGGTTGGCTTCAAACTCATAGAGATTCTCCTGCCTCTTGCTTCCCAAGTGTTGGGCTTAAAGAAGCATGCCACCATACCCGGCTAACAGACTCTTTTCTATATAGCTCAGGCTGGCTTGGAACTTTGGATCCTCCCGCCGCTGTCTCCAGATACTGGGATTGTGTATGAGTGCCACTATGTCCTGTGGAAGCCGAAATCCTAACCTATGATAAGAAGCCTCACCAGCAGACTGCTTCAGATCTAAAGTCCAAAGGGTCTGCTTAGTTCATCATTTCAGATTGACACTGCTTTCCTCTGCTGCGCTCTGTCCCAGGCAGTCAACCCTCTAAACAGAGCACTCTGAGGAAAGCCACTCTTGATCCACAAGAATGTAAATATTACTTGTTGACTTTCAGTTTTCAAAATGAACTGGTAGAGGAAACAAAAGCAATGGCTGCAAGACAGAAAGTAAGCCTGATGAGTCCTGACAGCGGGGGAAGGGCGCTGCGGAATCAGAGAGAGGCTGTGGGGAAGGTCGCTGAGGAAAGCAGAAACTGGGAATTAGAAAGACTGTTCGGACCCTGGGCAAGGGACTGAGGTGCATATTACACATAACAAAGCAGACTTGGCCTCCGGGTTCTCCCAGCATCCCTCAGTCCCTACCTGGCATACCCTGCTCCCAATCTTGAACTTTCCAGCCCGGGGCTGGGCTGCCCTTCCCTGGAGGCTCCTCCCCATAGGGGCGGGGCTGCCCTTCCCTGGAGGCTCCTCCCCATAGGGGCTGGGCTGCCCTCCCTGGAGGCTCCTCCCCATATAATCCAGACATTTTGGTCTCTCTCTTCTTTCCCTCTTCTCTCTCTGTGCACAATCGTCTTTCTCTCTCTCTCCTCTCCCCTTCCTTCACTCCCCCCCCCCACCTTACCCTCCCTTTCGCCATGGTGACTTCCCTGGCCTTGGTTCCCAATAAGCTTGCCTTTAATATAATTTAATATGGTTTAAATTTGTTCATTTCACTAGCAGCAGAGAAAAAACCTGGGACATTTTCTTTCTCCTGCAACATCTGTAGCTTGTAGTTGTTTGAACAAGAAAGAAAAATAGATGTTGGTTCCCTAAAGTTACAAGAAGAACCTAACAGGAGTAGCCAAGGGAGAGTAATTATATTGGGATGATAGGAGACAGTAGGGTGAAAAGCAAGGAAAAAAGTCAGCAGCTTGGTTTATAGTTTATAAACCAAGAACTAGCTGTTGAGAACTTTATTAAGAGCAAGGGAGCCAACCATTCAACAGACTGGCTGTTAGCTTGTTTCTGCTGCTAAATGATGACACTAAATGAGACACTGCCTCAAAACAACTTGGGGAAGAGAGAGTTCCAGGCCAGCCAGAGCTACACAGAGGAACCCTGTCTCAAAAAGTGTGTACTCGGGACAGGAATGCTGGAGAGATGGCTATAGCTCCATGGTTAAGAGCACTGGCTGTTCTTCCTGTGGACTGTGGTTCAATTCCTAGTGCCTACCTGCAGATTCACAGCTCCCAGTAACTCCAGTTCTAAGAAACCTAGAACCCTCACCTGACCTCCACACGCACGCACCATGAGCAAAAATAGTGTGCATATATGCAGGCAAACCACCCACCATTTTTGAATCTATGTTTTGCTTGTTTCCAGACTCTCGAGGCCGAGTGGGAGCTGGTTGCCTGGCTACACGGCTCTTCTCTGGGGAAATGGGCTTACTGTTTTTCCTAAAACTTGATGCCTGGTAGGATACACTCCCCTCGGGCCTCCAGAAATCGTGCTCAATTCAAATTAAAATGCTCTGTGGGGTCATTTCTAAGTCAGGAGCAGAACAGCTTGGTTTTCTTCCCCTTGTGCTTTGTTTTGTTTGAAGGGTTGTTTGTTTTGTTATTAATTTTTGGACAGCGTGTAAAGAAATGGGTTTGTGACTTTTATACAAAAAAAATGCCATTATTTGTTCTAACGGGCTCCTCCCCCGTAGCCGTCCTCCCATCCCCCTCTTGCTACTTCTCTTCCCTTCCCCCCAAAGAGTCCCCTTCCTTGTTTCCTGCTTCTTTAAGGTGTGGCTCCACGTTTTTGCAACCCTTATGCAGAAACAGGCGACTGTCCACTGCAGCCTGAGAGCTGCTAGCACTGCCGTTCACCCTTTCCTAACGGTCTGCTGCTGACAGGGAGGGGATTTTCCAATTTAGGAAAGCATACGGTAACTAGCCCTCCTAGGAGGAAGTCCCTGAAAGCTGTCAGGGTCGCACCGCCCTAGGGCTTGGCTCTGAACTTCGTCCCTCCCAGATTTCCAAGCCAGCGAGCAGTTGCTCTGACTGCAGTCCGAGCCAATGGCAAAAACCCTCCTGAAGCCCAGCCCCGCGGAAGGAATGGTTTCCGAGTTGTTTGTTTCTCTTTTATAAGGGAACTCTGGCTTGCTTAAGCTTTTACTCTGTGCGTGACCGACACCCTCCAGGGGCAGTTTAGGACCGGGAAGAGAACATCGGGCAACCAAAAGGATGAAATACTTTCTCGACTTGATCCTGATGCTGCCTTTGCTCATCATCTTCTGCATTGAGTCTTTCGTCAAGCTTTTTATTCCCAAGAAGAAAAAATCCGTCGCGGGAGAGATTGTCCTGATCACTGGAGCTGGTCATGGGATTGGAAGACTGACTGCCTACGAATTTGCCAAACTTAACACCAAACTGGTTCTCTGGGATATCAATAAGGTAAGCGGGCTTGGTCACTGACTTTCCTTTGTGGTGCACACTGGCAAACAACCACCCTGTAGAGTCCATAGAGCATTTAGTTACTATTGATATTTTTCAGATTGCAAGAGGGGCATAATTTGATATCAGTTAAGACCACATGATGAACGGACCATCTCCCTTCGCTACATTAACACTGTAAATCCAACCTGAAAATAGCCTGTAATCGTCTCCTACTGAACCTCATAAACTTTTAGAAAATGCAGCAGTTTTAGGTGCTATACCAAGAGTTAGAGGTGTGCAGCTGTCAAGTCTCATTTACAGCTACTGAGATGGGTTCGAAATGACACCCTATAGGAATCACCACTGCACTGTCATAGTTGCCTACAAGAGTCATTTAAGTCACTTTGTAGAAAAAAATAATTAAAGGTGAAATAACTTAAATGTGGTCTCCTGAACCTGCAGGTCTAGGTGTGAGGCACCTTAGAAGAACCTAGCAGTGAAGTGTTAATGTGGCTTTGGTGGATGACAAAGGGATATCTGAAGGCATCTGCTGGCTTAGCATGCCCCTCACTGCAATGTGTGAACTGCGTTCTGTAAACAAGAGGTCAAGGTTCATGAGGTTAAATAAGAGATAACTCTAGAGTGATTGAGACAGCAAGTAACCAGTGTTCCATAGTATCTACAGCCTAGATGTTAAGACCTGATGACAAACAGGAGATGGGGTCCCTCAGTCTGGTCCCTTTCCTATCAGAGGAAAAAGATAATTAGGTATTTATACAATGAATGAAAGATGCAAACTGAGCAAGCATAGGTCAGCTGGCCAAGGCCCATTGTCATCATATATACGGTCAGGCATGAAGTGGGCTCTTTGCTTCTTAACTGAGAAAGACTAGGCTCCCAGGCCTTTAGGTTTCAGAAGGCCAGGAACAGACTGAAGCCTGGGACAGACTGAAGAGAGGAAAAGTCTAAGATCTGCATCAAGGTCTTTGTTGAGAATGTAGATAGACACCACCCATCCCTCATGGCAGTTCAATGTGGGAAACCCACTTGATTTCAAACATTTATCGTGGAAAGAGGGATACAGAATATTACATTGATAATGTTGAAGTAGTAGGAGTTTGGAGGGAAAACTAGGTTAGATAAAAGGATGGAGTGAACAGTGCTCCTCTGAGTCAAACGCAGACTTGGAGAAACTACCATCAGATGGCGAGTGGCTGTTGAGAAATAGCAATGGTTCTGCCTGAACTTTGTTACCTGTTTGATCTGTTTCTACTACTTCACTCTGATTTCATATAACGTTTCATATAACGTTTACATTCTGCCTCTCTATGCTTTCTAACATATTTAGGCTAATTGTAACATTACAAACGTCTGTGATGTATACAACCAAAACATGTTGTCCTGAGGGAACAATGCAGAGATAGGCACAAGGCCACAGGGGCCCTGGGGGAGAGGTGCTGGGAGAGGGGCCCTGGGGAGACAGCTTGGTTGATAACATGCATGAGGACCCAAGTTTGGAACCACAGTGCCACTTAAAGATCCAAGGGCAAGGGGGCCAGGGCCTGTAAGGACTATCACTGAGTGGGGAGCCTGGAGGATTTGTGAACCCTGCTGGCGTTAGGTAAGTGGGTGGGGCCTGGAGGATCTGGAGAAGGGCTGACATTGTGTGTGGAGGGGGGGAGGGGAGGAGAGGGGAGGAGGGAATAACCCTGGAGGATCTGGGGACCTCTTAGGCAAGCCAGCCTAGCAGACAGGTTAAACTCCCAGGCTCAATGAGAGATTGTTTCAATCAATCAATCAATCAATCAATGGAAAATGGTTGTAAAAGAATTGTTGACCTATAGTTTCTGTGTGCATGTAAACCACACAAGCATACACACGTGAACATGAATACATACATAATCACGCACATCAATGCATACACATTCATACAATGCATGTGCTCACAGGGACACAGGCACACACGTGCACACAAAGGAGCTGGTCTTTGTATGTCAGCTGAAGTGTGCTCTGCAGTTGACTGGAAAACAACCCTTCTAGTCCCCTTTACTATCCTAATCACTGTGACTTGATTGATCTGCTCTAACAAGCTTCTACTGTGCTTTCAGAGCGCTGGCCCGTACTGACATTTGGCTGTGTTGTATTTTGCTACAAATATTTGGGGGAAATGTCTTTAATTAAATGTACCTGAAAAACAAACTGTTCCACTAGTCAAAAATAATATTCTGCTAGATCAGACTTTATTTTTGTGATATGCTACTAGAAAAATTAAAAAGAAGATTATGACTCTTATTGTCCTTTTGGAGACCCAAGGCCAGGAGCCCTCATTCAGAGGACTTTGGTTTTGACTCCTGGAAGCCGTGCAGTGTTTGCAGATGATTTCTACTGAGGAAGGATCCCCTGACCACCAAGAAGAGGGGAATGGAGAGGAGGCCTAGAAGGAGAGAGTAAAGGACAGCGGCTGGCTAAGACTCTTACAGCGGTTGTCACTCAGGAGAGACGCCCGGATGACCAGGTGTCCAAATCATGTCCTAGTCATGAAAGACTAGGGAGCTGTTAGGTTTGCTTGGTTTAAATAATTTGCCTTGTACTTTAATAGTGTGTCTTCCTAATTGATCCCCAGCTTTTGGCGAGGTGTCCCCCATCATTTACATTCTCCTGTGGCTCTCTTTGTGTTTTTTTCTAGAATGGCATTGAGGAAACAGCTGCCAAGTGCAGGAAGCTGGGTGCCCAGGCCCATCCCTTTGTGGTGGACTGCAGCCAGCGGGAGGAGATTTACAGCGCGGCAAAAAAGGTAAGATTCCACGTGTACTTAGAAATATGTTCTGGCGGAGCTAGGAAGTATGTTGGAGATGGTCGAATTCGCTCATTACACAGAGTCATTAAAAAACATTGTGGCTTGTGTGTCTGGTTAGTGACAGACCTGGAAGTACACTGTGCAATTGAGACTTGGACTTCAGTGTGCCCTACAGCGCCCAGGGAGCTTACTGACCGTATTCTCTCTTGGGGAGAGAGGGAGGGATGGCTCCGTAGGTAAGATAGATGGTTCAACGGTTAAGTATGCCTGCTGCACAAGTGTGACAACATCCGTATGTAAGACAGCCACATGTGCCTAAGGTTTGCTGGATGCCAGCCTGGCTAAGAGCTCAGGGGTAGACTATCAGAGGGGTTAGGCAAAAGGCAGGAGAACAGGGCTCCTTCGGCCTCCTCTGGCCTCTGTGTGTGTACACAGGCACACACACCTACATGTACACTACACACACATCACACACGCTATACACACACACATATCACATACACTTTACACAGCACAAACTATATACAACATCCACACATTTGGGGTTGGGTACTATGTGGCAAACTTTAGCAAGTACAAGACCTGGGCATCAAGCTCATGAAAAAACCACCAGGGGTGTGTGTATAGAAACATGCATACACGTCAGCCTTACCGCCAGTGGTTTTCTTTCAGTAAGGGTAGAGCAGAGTCCAGGGATCTAGACTGTTAGCACCCTGTGTGCCTTCCTCCCTTTGCCATGGTCTGATACTGTGGACTGCCCTTGACTGTCACCAGCCACTTCCCAGCACTGACAGTGTCTCCTGGAGCCCAGTCAAGGATATGGGTCTGAAACTCACAGTGTTAGGGTTTTGTTTGAGTGGCAGGTTGATCTAGTCCCACAAGGCATGGCTGTCCTCCTCTACCTACACTTGAAATGTTCACTGTGCGAAATGTGCTCTCAATTGTGCCTCGTGGAGGAGGGTCATCAGAGTAACAGGCAAAATTCTCTAAAATTTGCATTTCTACCAGAGCGATCTGACCTCTCCCTCAGCTAAGTGAACACAAAGATCCCAATTCAACCCAACTGAGAGCCTCTTTGTTTGGATTTAGATATGGCTAATTTTTTTCCTTCTATTTTTAAATAGTTTCGTTATTTTGGGTTTTTTAATTTAAAATTGTTTGACATTATAATACAATTGCATCATTTCTTCCTTCTCTCCTCCCTCCAAAATTTCCCATACACTCCTTCTAGGTCTCTTTCAAATGTGTGTTTAGGCAGTTGGGTCAATGAGACTCCATGGATATGGTTTCTAATATTAGGAGACACGGGCTCACAGCGAACTAACAGACCCTCTGGCTCTTACAGTCTTTCTGCCCTCTCTTCTGCAATGTTCCCTGAGTCTTAGAATCAAGATAGCTTTATAGATCTATCTGTTGGGACCTGGCATTACAATTCTGCACTTTGATTGGTTGCAGTTTTCTTTCGTGGTCTTGTCTGTTGCAAAGAGAAGTTTCCTTAGTGAGGGTGAGGACTACATTTGTCTGTGGGATAAAGACAAACGTTTAGAACATCCCTAGGGATTATGCTGTTTTAGTAAAGTGTGTAGGTTCCACTCCAAGATCCATGACATTACTACCCCTGGGTATTTAGCTAGGTTTCCAGTATGAAACATGATTGGTCTCTTGTTGAACAGGTCTTTAGTCCAGGCAGAGAGGTGTTGTTTACTGCCGCATTAGAGTTACTACTGCTGTGAAGAAACACCATGACCAAAAACAACTTGGGGAGGAAAGGGTTTATTCCACCCCCAGTTCCATGTAACAGTTCATCACCAAAAGCAGCAAAGGTACAAACCTGGAGGCAGGAGCTGATGCAGAGGCCATGGAAGAGCTTGCTTACTGGTGGCTTGCTCAGCCTGCTTTCTTATAGAACCCAGGAACACAGCCCAGGGATGGTACCACCCACAATAGGCTGGGCCTCCCCCATCGATTAATTTAAAAAAATGCCTTACAGCTGGATCTCATGGAGGTATTTTCTCGGTTGAGGCTCCCTCCCTGGTGGCTCTAGCTTATGTCAGGTTGACATAGAACTAGCCAGTACAGTCACCACCAGGGTATGCGTGCCACTGCTGTACCTTATAGTTCTCATGCCTTGCTGGTCATTGTTACAGTTCATGGGCATCTTAGCTGCGTAGGACTGTTGGTTGCCTCCCTCCATTGGTACCATAGAAACTAGGCTTCAGGGACCGGGCATTCAGGTCAGTGACTGTTCAGATGTATCTAGGCCCTGTGTCTAAAATGCATGGTATCTTCAGCAATAAGGACTTAACTATTTGATCTCTTCACAACAATAGAACCATGACAAAAACAATTTGTCTTCTTGATTCTTTGCTTTTTGAGTTCTTTCTCTATTTTGCCTATTAGTCCCCTGTCAGGTGTGTAACTGGCAGAGGTTCTCTTCCATTCTGTGGCTTCCTCTTCACTCTGTTGATTATTTAACTACACAGAAGCTTTTTAGTTTTTGAAGTCCCTCTTGTCAGATGTTGGCCTCATCTCTTGGGCGAATGGAATCCTATTCAGAAAGTCCCGGTACCGCCTCTGGGTTTGTCTACCAGTCTCAGGGTTTCAGACTTGGGTTTTTGATCCATGTGGAGTTAGTTCTATGCAAGGTGATAGATATGGGTCACTCTTCTGCATGTGGACATCCAGTTTTCCCAGCACTGTCTGTTGAAGATGCTTTCTTTTTTCCGGGCTATGTTTTTTGCATCTCTGCCAAGTATTAAGTGCCTGAAGATACATATGCTCATGTTTGGGTCTTCGGTTTTGTTCCATTGTCTGCTTGTCTGCAAGTTATTTTTGTTACTATGGCTCTGTAATGTATCTTAAGATCTAGAATGGCAATTCTTTCTAGCATGGTCGTTTTGCTCAGAATTGTTTTGGCTAGCAGGGATCTTTTGTGGTTCCATATGAATTTTAGGATATTTTTTTCTTTTTCTGAAGAATGAGATTGGGATTGTATTGAATCTGTAACTAGCTTTTGCTAAAACAGTCGTTTTCTTTCTTTTTTTTTTTTTTTGGCTTTTTGAGACTGGGTTTCTCTGTGTAGCCCTGGCTGTTCTGGAACTCACTCTGTAGACCAGGCTGGCCTTGAACTCAGAAATCCACCTGCCTCTGCCTCCTAAGTGCTGAGATTAAAGACGTGTGCCACCACCGCCCAGCTAACAGTCGTTTTCTTAATGTTAATTCTTCCAATCCGCGAGCATGGGACATCTTTCCATTTTCTACTGTCTTTTTCTATCTCTCTCTTCAGAGGCTTAAAGTTTTCATTTTCATGGTCTTTCACTTCCTCAGCTGAGTTTATTCCTAGATATTATATTTTCTTTGAGGTTTTAGTGAATGGGAATTCACATGTCCGTGATCTCCTTTGTATGTTTGTTCTTGGTGTATAGAAAAGCATATTGATTTATACAACTTGAATCTGTGTCCTGCTGCATTGCTGTGTTTATCATTTCTAGTTTTCTGGCAGAATTTGGGGATCTGTAATATATAGTATCATGTCATCTACAAATAGGGACAGTCTGATTTCCCCATTTGTATCCCTTTAATCTCCTTCCCTTGCCTTACTGCTGTAGCTAGCACTTCAAGCACAGTATTGAAAAGGGATGGTAAACACCCCTGTCTCGTTCTTCGTTTCTGTGGGATTGCTTCAGCCTTTTTCCATGTATGATGGCGTTGTCTGTGGGTCTTTCATGTAAAGCTCTTATTATGTTGAAGTGTGATCCCGCTAGCCTTCACTCTCCAGGACCTTTATTATGAAGGTATATTGGATCTTGTGAAAGGCTTTTATTCTGCATCTGTTGAGATGATCATATGGTTTTTGTTGTTAAGTCTATTTATGTGGTTGGCTACATTCATTGACTTATAAATGGTTCAGGGATAATGCCAGCTTGGTCCTAGTGGGCAATCTTTTTTGATGTCTGTCTGTGCTCTGCTTGCCAGTCTTTTACTGAGCATTTTTGAGTCTGTATTCATCAGGCATGCTAGCACATCGTTTTGTTTTTTTGCTGTGTTTCCTGGTTGTGGTGTTCCATGATACTATGCTCATAGATTGAGTTTGGGAGTGCTCCTTAATGTCTCCATTCCTTTAAGTAGACTAAGAAGACTTGGCTGTTGATTTTCTTCGGAAGCCTGGGAGAATTCTGCTGTGCATTCATCTGGCCCGCGTGGTTTGGTTTTATTTATTTATTTATTTACTTTTAGCTGAAAGGCTTTTCATTATTATTTTGATCTCCTTGTTTGCTATGGGTTTGTTTAGATTGTTGAGTTCTTTTGGTTTAATTTTGGTGGGTTGGCTGAATATAAAAATTCATCATTTTTTTTCATGTTTTCAAAAATAGCTTAATGGTATACAGGTTTCTAAAAATATTCCCTCATGTTATTCTGAGTTTCTTTGGTCTCTGTTGTAAAATTTTCCATGTTTATTTCTGATTTTGGTAATTTAGGCGCTCTCTTGCTTTCTTTTGGCTAGTTGGGCCAAGAGTCTGTCTATCTTGCTTATTGTCTCAAACACACCACTCTTAGATTTGTTGGATATTTGTATTATCTGTTGTTATTGTTTCTGGTTCTTTGGTTTTCACTCTGACTTTTTTTCTTCACATTAATTGGGTTTGAACTTGGTTTGTACTTGTTCTACATTTCTTAGTTGTATCTTTAAGTCATTTATTTATGCTCTTTCTGATTTTTAATACAGCACTTAGAGCTGTGCATTTCATGAGATGTGTTCACATTGTACTCGAGGCTTAGCTATGTTGTATGTTCATTTTCATTTAGTTCTAGGACATTTTTTATTTATTTTTGAACTTTTCCTAAGGCTCATTCATCATTCAGTAATGTGCCTTTTAATCTCCTTGAGTTCGTGTGTTTACTAAAGATCTGTTTGCTGTAAGCTTTAACTTTCATTGCTTTGTGGTCAGATAGGATACCAGAAGTGATTTTAATCTTCTTGAATTTTAAAGATTTGTTTTGTGTCCACAGATGTGTCCACCTTAGAAAGGTTCCATGTGCTGCTGAGTGGATTGTATGTTTTTTGGTGTTTGTTTGGAACATTCTGTGTCCATTAAGTCTGTTCAGTCCATTTGATGTATGGTGTAGTTAATTCTGGTGTTTCTCTGGTTCAAAGGCTCATGAAGAGTGTGGGTTTGTGGGCATGGAAATCTACTAATACTAGATTGCTACTAAACTGTGTCTTTAAATCCAACAGTGGTAGTTGTTTTGTTTGTTTGTTTGTTTTTATGAAGTTGGGTGCCCCAGAGTTTGGCATATATATAGAGATGTTTAGGATAGTGACATCTTCTTGGCTAACTGTCCCCTTAATTAGACTGGTGTGTCCCTCTTTATCTCTTCTGACTAGCTTTAGTTTGAAGTTTACTTTGTCAGGTTATAGTATAACCTCCCTGTCTACCAAGTGTACTGGACTGTAGAATAGAATACTTATGCCACAGGGCTACTGGTGATTATTAAATTAATTAGCTATGTGAACTACCTAACAATTCAACTGTCAGCTTATTTTCTTTACTAAGAAACATGCAAATTTGGCAACATTCTCACCTTGAAGAGAGAATAGATAATGAAAAAGGAAAGGGTTTTGTTGTTCTTGTTTAAGCATCTGAAAATAAATTACTAGAACTGTAACAGTTAAGAAACTACTCAGCTTTCTGGACCTAAAATGTAAGATTATAGATTGAAATTCATATGTCCCTAAATAATCAACTGGGTTATTAAACATTAAAAACCTTTCTTACAGACACAAAATTGTAATGTTTTACTAGATAAATACCCTAAGCACACATCCTCTAAATAAATAACTACCTTTAAAGGAGAAAGAGTTGATGGTATTGGGGAGATTCCTAAGTGACATGAGACAGCAGTGTGAGGATATTACTAATAATTTTCCTTCTGTGATAGAGATGTGAGGATTGACTGTGGGTAAAGGACAGATACTGTAGTGTGGCCCTTACCACCTTAATTACACCCTGACGTGAGTCAGCCCTGACTAATGAGACCTCCTCATGTCAACTGAAGCTTCCCTGGGCACCAGCAAACCTTTGTTCCCAGGCAGCCTTTCTGTGTGAGGTCCTTTGTGGAGATCTGGAACAGTTCAGGTTCCACCTTTAAAAGCCTAAACCATTCTAATGACTCCTGTTTCCCAAGTGGGCACATGAGAGCATCGCCTTAAATATTATGGTGAACATTAAATACAAAGAAAACGAAGCCATCTAAAAGCCTTACAGGGAGCACACAGGCCGCTTGCCACTCTCCCTTCAACCCCCAGCATACCATGGCCCTAGCTCTAAATAATGGCAACTTTCTTAGAAGAAGCTTAGCTTTTATTTAGAGCCCAATATATAGCAGAGTACTGTCTGACTCTGAGGTGTACACAGTCAATAGGCTTAGCTGCTCGCAGGCCAAACAAAAGTTCTTATATGTTTTCCTTGCACTGTTAGACCTGAGAGCTATGCTGCTCTGGTCTTCTGAAAAGGAATTGACGCCTTGGGGGTCGGCGAACTCTCTAATTTGCAGGTGCTGTTAGTGATTATGGTAGAATCCAGAAACTGCAGCAATCACTTGGGGAAAAATCAGCCTAGGTTCCTCCTTCCTGAATACGAATAGACTTCACTGCTCAAAGGATGCCTTGTACAGCTCTTGCCAGGCAGCTGTTATCTCACTTATACTTCCACAACTGAAATCAGTTTACCCATAGCTTCAATAACCTGTGAAAGCTGCAGTGGCTTACATAACACTCCAATATAATCCCTTTGGTTTCTCAAATGTCCTTCCTTCTGAACTAATACCACAGGGAGACGCTAATCATCAAGGGACAGACTTACATGGTAGAAAGCAGGCGTGTAGGTTTTAGTTTGTGCTTTCATTTTGTTTTGAGACTAGGTAGGCCCGGCTGGCCTAGAACTCTCTCTGTAGATCATATTGGCCTCAAACTCACAGAGATCTGCCTGTCTCTGCTTTCGGAGTTCTGAAATTAAAGAAGTATACCACCGTTCCCAACTATAAATAACATATTATTTACCTCATATGTATTTCCATATAAAGACCTTCTCAGATACTTCATAAGGCCAAGAAAAGAACCTACAAACATATCCCTTGGACAGAGGTATAAATGGATGTGTATCCATGACATAATAGTAATAGCTCATTTACATCAGACAGCTCATTTATATATTTCATTTTTCCCCAGTAACACAACAAGCTATATTCTTAACTGTTTTAAGCAATGGAAATTTGGAATTACTTATTTAAAGTCCAGAGAACAGAGTCAAAACTCTCCTCAAGGCTGACCAAAGATCCCCCACCCAGCACTCCTAAGCTTTTTGCCACCTGATGGAGAACGGCTGGTGAGCACCGGAGGGAAGTAATCTTGAAGCACAAGGGAGCCGAAGATGTGACCATCTTAAGAGTGTAATCAGTGTCTGTCGCGTGATTCCTCACAGCTGTCCTAGAACCTGCTAATAGACTTAACTTAGCTTCTGAAGAAGCTCTTAAAAATCAATGTTATGGGCTGGCGAGATGGCTCGGCAGGTGAGAGCACTGACTGCTCTTCTGAAGGTCCTGAGTTCAAATCCCAGCAACTACATGGCCTCCAATGCCTCTTCTGGTGTGTCTGTAGACAGCTACAGTATACTCACATACATAAAATAAATGAATAATTCTTCAAAAAGAAAATGTATGCTCTTTTAATAGTAAGAATATGCAAACCTACAACCAAACCACTTTATGGATATGGTTTTCTTCTTTGATTTAAGGTAAAGGAAGAAGTTGGAGATGTTAGCATTCTGGTAAATAATGCTGGCGTTGTCTACACTGCAGATTTATTCGCTACACAAGACCCTCAGGTTGAAAAGACGTTCGAAGTCAATGTACTTGCACACTTTTGGGTGAGTAGGATTCTTTTACAAAACATTCTTTTTTGAAGACTCAAAGATTAAGAGTTCATTTCTAGTGAAATAACTACATTTTACCAACAATTGCACTTCCAAAATTAATAGTGAGGTAAACCATTGTAAGTTTCAGGTATTGTATATTTCAATTCTTCTGGCTTTTGGCATCAAGGTCTCAGGAATTGCAGACTGGCCATACACTCAATATATAGATAGCTGAGGCTGGCTTTGAACTTCTGGTCCTCCTGCCTCTGCCTTCAAAGTTCTGGGTTTGCAAGCATGCATCACCATGCTAAATTCGATCTGATTCCAAACTAGATTTGCACACTTCTCTGTGAAATATAGAGAATACAGAAAGGAACTAGAGAGTGCCTGAGTCATCATCTGTGATAATATGACAAGGGTGAGTGTGGCCTGCTTTCAAATTCTCATGTGACTCAGACCCATATTAATTATTTCCTGGCCTCAAAAGCTTCAGACTTTATAATGGAACTCACCATTCAAGGACATTAGTTGTATGTTTCTGAAGATGCCAAGTAGTTCCCAGAGAGCCGGTTTCTAAAAGGCTCCTTGGTATATTCTTAGGTGAGCTTGGGGTGATTGGAGCTGTTGAAAATGCACTGGGCTTTTACCCTGCTTTTCCTTAGCCATTGATACCTGTCTGCCTAGGTTTATATTTTGTAACATATAGTATATTATCTTATTTGTTTCAGTATATCCCCAGCACAAAGTGGGTACTCAATAAATGCTTAATGTATGAATTAATTAGTAGCCATTAGAAGATTGTTCTTCATGGTATTTTGAGATTGTGATCAAATTACTGTGTACTAATTTAATATTAAGTGTTACTTCTTTTGTACTCTAGTGTATTGTTTCTATTCAGTATATAAAAATGGTTGAAGATATCAATGGGAAGAGGTAGCTGGTGAGGGATATAAGTAGTTAGCAATTTAAATGAGATGCGTTCTCCACGCTTTCGGTGTGTGTGGCAGTTTTTCCGATGTGACCTGCTGTTCGTTTGTCTTAAGCTAGTCTTGGCAATCAGAGGTTTTTTTTTTCATTTGTGTCAGGAACAATGTTTTGAGAGTATGTCTTTGTTTTAAAGTATTCTCCATGGGCTATGAACCAGAAATAATACATGGTTTCTTTTTAATAAAAATTGTTTCTAGACCACTAAGGCATTTCTCCCAGCGATGATGAAGAATAACCATGGCCATGTTGTGACCGTGGCTTCAGTAGCAGGGCACACCGTGGTCCCCTTCTTGCTGGCTTACTGGTGCGTGAGTACTTTTCCTTCATTGACTCTAACACTAAACTTGTATGCTTTTACGCATCATTAGTTTAATTTCTATCCCTGTAAACCTTTATATAAGGTACACACATATCTTACATACATAAAGATAAACTACCTGTTTACCTATACACACGTCTGAATAGTTACACACATCTGTAGTTACGTGTACAGATGCATACATAATTTGAGTTTGGGTGCTTAGTTTTTCTTATCCTATCTAGCAAGGATTATTTTCATTAAGATCATATACTTAAAGTTGCCAAAATCAGAAGAGCTCCACAAAGTCCTGGGATTAACAGTATCATCAACCCTTTTTGGTTTTTTGAGACAGGGTTTCTCTGGTCTCGAACTCAGAAATCCACCTGCCTCTGCCTCCCAAGTGCTGGGATTAAAGGCATGTGCCACCACTGCCCGACTAGATTTTTTTTTTTCTTTCTTTGTGCCCTCCCCCTCTCTCTTTTTCTCCCTCTCTCTTCTTCATCCATCCTCTATCCCTCCCTCACTCCCTCCATCCCTCCCTCTTTTTTTTTTTTTGAGACAGGATCTTCTGTAGGCACACCAGGAATGGTCTTGAACTCCTGATCCCTTTGTTTTTACCTCCCAAGGCCTGCCCTTGTAGGTGTGTATCAATGTGCCTAGTCTACACAGTGCTGGGGATCACACTCAGGGCCTTAGGCATGTTTGATAGGCCCTCTGCACTGAGCCACATCCTAGCCCTGACACTTCCTTTTAATTGTAACGCTTTTAAAAAGTTTAACACACACTTATAACAATGAAAATGAATTACTTCAAAGTAGTTGCATCCATTAAAAAAAAAAAAACATTACCCCAGGAACTCTCTTAACTATTTCCTTAGTTATCACTCAAAGGTAACCACATACTGGCTTGTAATAACAGGTTAGACTTGCCTACTTTTGATCTTTACGTACATGGAATCTCTCTGTATGTGTGAGACATACCCATAATGTCATTTGCAGCTATTGTTTGGTCACACATACCTTGTAGCATGCGACTATACAACAACCTGTGTGGCTGCTCTACTTTTTATGAACATCAGGATTGTTTTCACAACAATGACATGAATACTAGATTAGCTAGAATCTTTGAAACCTTAGGCTAAGTTACTCAGCATTTCTGTGTTTAATTTCCCCTCACACAAAAATAGTTTAGCAGTCTCTAATTTAATCATATAATGAATGAACTCAGCACTGATTCTCGGATCCTATGAATGTTTGGGGACTGAAGGGCACAGCTGCAGTTTCCCTTGCACTTCTCTACACTGACACAGAACAACAGGCCTCACTTCTGTTTCCAGAATATGCTTGGAGACTGGCTCCATATTCTCTGGCTGCTTTTTGTGGGATGAAGGGAAGACAGAATTATTGACTCTTCTCTTTATAACCAAGCCCTCTCCTGTCACTGTCCTGAGCTGGCAGAGGAGCAGAATCTCAGGAGAAAATCAGTCATGCCTTAGGAGTTATATCTAAACAGTTTCAGTGACTAACACGAAAAGTGCACAGTGACAATAAAGCTGCATTCATAGCATGGAAGAGCAGTCCTTTTTTTTGATTACTTCTTTTTGTTTGTCTGTTTGTTTGTTTTGTTTTTTGAGACAGGGTTTCTCTGTGTAGCCCTGGCTGTCCTGGAACTCACTCTGTAGACCAGGCTGGCCTCAAACTCAGAAATCCGCCTGCCTCTGCCTCCCAAGTGCTGGGATTAAAGGCGTGCACCACCACTGCCCAGCCTTTTTTTGATTTTTTTTCTTAAGATGATTTTGGCTGTTTTGCTCAGTGCTTTTTAAGGTATCTTTTTTTTTTAATATAATATTTTATTGAGTCTTAGAGAATTTCACATATTGTAATTGATCATAGAACAGTCTCCCATTTCTCTTCCTCACTCCTCCCTAACCTACCCTCCTCCTTACCCACCCCTAACTTCAAAGTTGATATTTAAAAGAGAACAAATAGGTGGAAAGTTTATTTTGTCACAAATAGGAATTAGCTTACAATGAAATGATGCTTTTAAGAGACTTAAAAAGAAACAACAGGGGCTCAGCAGTTAAGAGCACTGACTGCTCTTCAAGGTCCTGAGTTCAAATCCCAGCAACCACATGGTGGCTCACAACCATCCGTAATGAGATCTGACGCCCTCTTTTGGTGTGTCTGAAGACAGCCACAGTGTACTTACATATAATAATAAATAAATCTTTAAAAATAGAAAAATAAAAAATAAAAGAAACAATTCTGACTATCATGAAGAATTGAGGTGAAGTTACCAAGGGTAAGGGGAGGTTTACTCACTCAGGTTTCCTACACTCACATCTAGGCTCACCCTAAGGTTCCAACCTACCCTACCGCTGTGCACTATTCTGAAAATATCTTCTACATCCTAAGACCTCACAGCCAGAGTTAATAACACCCCTTATAGTCACTTAAGACTGCAGTCCTACTGTGCACTCAAACTGTTTAACCTGACTTTAACAGAACAGTGTAACAACCAGCCTTACTTGCCTTGGATTTCCAAAGGAATCAACTCGCACAACCAAAGCTGCTACTTAGCTACAGTCTTAGCTCACTCTCCCATGCCCTCAACCCAGAGTCATGCATACTGACTCCCTCGACCCAGAGTCATTTGTTGAAAGCAGCCAATACAGAAGTGGAAAGCAACGTCCTAAAACCTACCATAAAGGTTGAAAGCATCCACTTACGGATACTGGTTGATTAACAGTGCTGTTTGTTATCTGCGTCAGTTGGAGTCAGTGACTTAATCCCTTGTAAAACTGTTAAAGATTTCTGTAACAGTTTTCTGTAACAGTCTCAATCCCTTCCCATGCCATGGAGTGCCTTCTGTGCTGTTCAATAAATAGGGAGCAAAGTCCTTTGTTAGAGACAGACACCCATAGTCACACACTGTCAGAAGACAGAAACAAGAACTGTTCTGAGCCTTCAGACAAACGGGTTGAAGACAGAGGAACATAAAGTAGAAAATCCAAATCTGGGCCCAGTCCTGACTGGCTCCAAGGGAAGCCCCAAGGGGAAGTACCGTTCCTTAAAGCCACCCCGATGCATTATTGGTGACTCATAGCCAATCTCTGATGTGTGTATCCATGCCCTTCCTCCTTCAGACACTTGAGACTATAAACTCTGAGCTGTGTTTTGCATGTTTGATTTACTTAAGAAAAAAATCAGAAAATATAATCTGGTAAAATAAAATTATTGATAATCTCACACGTTACCATGGTAAGCATTTGATACAACTTTTGGACATTTTAAACATAGTCATACATTTAAGAAATAATCTGCAGTGAGTCATTGCTGTGGTGGTACACACCGGCAATCTCAGGACTACAAGCAAGAGAATCAGGCTGCGTAAGTTCAGGGCCAGCCTGGGCTGTATGGAGAAATACTTTCAAAAACGAGGGCCAGAGTCACAGAGTACTTGCCTAGTATGTACAAGGTCCTAAGTTTAAAGAGAGGGGGAGGGCAAGAGTGGAGAGAATAAAAGAGAGGAAGAAAGAAGATATAGTTATCATATGTAGTGCACTGAGGCAGGAAGATCACAAGTTCAAGACAGGCTGGGCTGCATTGCAAGATTCAAGGCCAACATTCAGGATATAGTAAGACTTTGTCTTAAAACAAACAAACAGAAAACCTAGAAAAACTGACTTCATTATAATCCTGTATTTTGAATCTAAAACTATTATACAGTACATATTAACATCATATGCCAGCATCATTTTCAGTTCCTGTGACACGATACTATGTATGTCACTACTCAATTATTGAGACCTCACACGATTCCCAGGAAGGGCTGGCTTCTTCCCTTTCCTGGTAAGGATCAGCCTCCAGCAGGTCACCGACCTCTTTAAACTTCAAGACCAGCATTTCCCCAAAGCACCTTCACACAAGCAAGTTCTAGGCTCAGGGATCTAGACCAACTTGGATCCAATCGTATGGATCTGGCTGCTTGATGACTGTGGTATGACCAGCGCAGGGGGGTCTGAATGCTGCCTGTCACATTGTTCTCAGCTATTTACTGATTGTTTTCTTAGTGTAAACACTTGCACATGGTGCTAAACCAGAGAGTGGGACATGGTGAATTTGACTCCGCTCTAATGAACTTCATGCTCTTGTCAAGCTGGGTTCCAGAAAAGGCCAGTGTAACCTGTGCTTTGGAAAATGGAAAGCCGTAGTTAGTTTTAGTTTTGTTTTATCTCACTTTTTAAAAAAGCTCAGATCCAGACTTTAAAAGGTTGCTAGACTCAGTTATTTATGATGGAATCTGAATGCTACTATGTGTGTTAATGAATGAGCATGTATTTATGTCTGTCCCTGTTGGCATTTTATCTTGTGGGGTTTCTTCTACTTTCCTTTAGCCTACCAAACTTTATTTTGTGTCTCAAACCTTGATTCCTGTTTGAGTAAACAACACTCATAAATATACCTACATCGTGGAGTCGTTCATTGGGAGGCTTCTTTTTATAAAGAAACCATCTGATTAAATGTGAGCAGGTTCTGTCCTCCATCAATTATTTTTGATGTCATCACTTTCATTTCCGACATCTTTCAGTGTACAGAAGCTTTCTATGTTAGTACTGAAACCAACAATATTTCATTTGCAGCTTTAATATATCTCTAAGCTTAAAGAAAATGAAAAAGAGCCAGGCGGGGCACAAGCTTTAATCCCAGCACTCAGGAGGCAGAAGCAGGAAGATCTGGTCTGCAGAGTGAGTTCCAGACAGCCAGGGCTACACAGAGAAACCTCGTCTCAAACAAACATATCTATATATAAAAAAGAAAAGAAAACTTTCTACAACATTCTGTTTTTCACAATACAACATAATTGGCAAGAATGTATAGATACTTTATCTAATTTCTAATTCATAAAGATTTAGAAGCATAAAACTATGTGGTAATTAATATCACTAGACTATAAATCAAATGACAGATTTTATTTTACATGTATCTTATGCAGTTTTTTTTAAATTAGTAATGTAAGATACCAACAAATGACTGAATTATATATGTTCAGTGGGTAAATTGAGTGCTATATGATTTAATATTCCAATAAAGCTCTTTTTAAATTTAGCTACCTAAAAAAATAAAGTCCATTTACAGTAGTTTCGGAATACTTCCAAGCGAAGATGCTTTTGTAAGAATTGCTTTGCACTGTGATTCATTTAGGACAAATATTGACTGGGTGTCTATTAAGCGGCAAGTCCTAGGCAAGGCCCTGGAGACTCATTTGTGACCAGGATCGTCATGGAGATTATATTAAAAGTGTAAGCAAAGAGCTTGGGATGAGTCAGTCAGTAGAGTGCTGGGCTGGCCACACAAACATAGCAACTGAGTTCAGATCCCCCCAAACCCAGCAACACCTAGCACTCCAGGGGCAGAGAAAGAAGCATCCCTGGGGCTTGCTGGCCAGGCAGGACAGCCAGTGGGCAAACTTCAGGTTCAGTGAGAGACCCTGTCTCCAAAAATAAACTGGAGTGCATTCATTGAAAACACCAATCTTAAAATCTTGCCTTTACCAAATACATACGTACTACACCCCCACCACGCATAGGCGCGCGCGCACGCACGCGCACGCACGCGCACACGCGCACACACACACACACACACACACACACACACACACAC